>SJYC01054180.1:0-26652 GCA_006408675.1 Madoqua kirkii
TGTTTCTCATGATGTACTCTGCATAGAAGTTAAATCAGCAGGGTGACAATATACAGCCTTGATGTACCCCTTTTCCTATTTGGAACCAGTCTGTTGTTCCATGTTCAGTTCTAACTGTTGCTTCCTGACCTGCATACAGATTTCTCAAGAGGCAGGTCAGGTGGTCTGGTATGCCCATCTCATGAAGAATTTTCCACAGTTTATTGTGATCCACATAGTCAAAAGCTTTGGCATAGTCAATAAAGCAGAAACAGACGTTTTTCTGGAACTCTCTTGCTTTTTCAATGATCCAGTGAGTATTGGCAATTTGATCTCTGGTTCCTCTGCCTTTTCTAAAACCAGCCTGAACATCAGGAAGTTCACGGTTCATATATTGCTGAAGCCTGGCTTGGAGAATTTTGAGCATGACTTTACTAGCATGTGAGATGAATGCAATTGTGCAGTAGTTTGAGCATTCTTTGGCATTGCTTTTGTTTGGGATTGGAATGAAAACTGACCTTTTCCAGTCCTGTGGCCACTGCTGAGTTTTCCATATTTGCTGGCATATTGAGTGCAGCACTTTCACAGCATCATCTTTCAGGATTTGAAACAGCTCCACTGGAATTCCATCACCTGAACTAGCTTTGTTTGTAGTGATGCTTTCTAAGGCCCACTTGACTTCACATTCCAGGATGTCTGGCTCTAGATGAGTGATCACACCATCGTGAATATCTGGGTCATGAAGATCTTTTTTGTACAGTTCTTCGGTGTATTCTTGCCACCTCTTCTTAATATCTTCTGCTTCTGTTGGGTCCAGACCATTTCTGATGTGGTTTAGAATCCAGAATACTCTGGGTTTTAGAAAGGTAAATATACAATATCCCAGTGGAATCTGGGGCCTTCCTCCTCCATCCCAAACATTACCATTTTTATAGCAAAATGCATGAATATCTGAATTAAGCAAGATGAACAAAGATTACAAAGTCTCACATCAGTTCAGGTCAGGTTCTGCTGCCAAATGAGGCTGCTATAAACCTGCGAAAAAACTGACTTTGGAAAGATTTTGTATTTCAGAATTAGAGAATGTGGCTCATGACCAAGGGGCACCACAGGAAGATTAGGTGACGTGCCCAATGTCACATGACCATCACTATGGACTGGGACTGGTTAAGTGAGAGGCCTGAGGTCACGTGACTGTGACCAAGGACAGAGATCTTTGCCAAGAGCCAGTACTCTACCCTCAGCCCACACCCACCCTCCACCACTGCCTTTCCACCTTCCAGGGCCCCACGATGGTAAACAGAAGACCCAGATGCAGGTCTTGGGCCTGGTCATGCTCCACCTGCCCCCCACATACACTGTCCAGCTTCCCTGGGGACCCCAGTTTGACTTTATTAACCATGGTCTTAATTATTTTTTTAAGGTTGTCTCAATTTCTGACCGGGCTTTCCACATAGTCAGAAAATCAGTAAGGTTAAAGACCCAAGGATTTAGGAAACAGGGAGAAAAAAAGAGACAGTGAAAGAGGCAAGGAGGAGACCCCTCTACAGCCAGAGTGTTGGCTGGCAGGCCAGCTCCACGAGCATCCCACACAGGCATGAAGGCTCATCTGACAAGGGGAGGTGGGCCTCCCTGTGTCAGCCCATCACATACTGCCTCCGTCCTGCCGGTGACAACCATCTCTAAAGCAAACCTCACAAGGTCAGGTCTGTTTATTCCAGTATTTGTTCCCAAAACTGAGCTGCAAAAATCATCAACCTCACCCAAGGCTAGGAACACAGATTTGCCTCCATCTAAGAAGTGACTCTTCTGCTTTTGCCGTGGGGACCAATCAGAGGGTGAGACACTCCACGGGGAACAGGAGTCCATGATATCCGGCCATCTGAGGGCCCCCGCTTTTCTCGGCCGATTGTGGAAGCAGGAGAGATTTTTTTTCCAGAGCTTGGTAGAGCTCCATATGGTCGAGATCAAAGGTGTTGCTGGGTGCATGGTTTTGCTTTATTTCCAAGCACTGCTGTTAATTAGAAAACAAGATCAGAGGCAGTATTAAAATCCAATTAAATTGATATGAACAGATTGCCAAGTGATGTTCACTAATGTATAATTGAGCACCATGCAAATTTCGGTGGCTGGCTTTTGTTTTTCTCCCCCACTCTCTGGAATGAATGATGAGGCTATGAAGTCTCCCTTCATTGTAAAAAACAAACAAGTTAATGCATTGATCTAGGGGGTATTGCCCTGGTGATTGATGAAAATGAGAGAGGAATAGTAAATTGTGACTTTTTGAAGGGAGGGAGCAAGAATCCTTTGATTTCGTTCTGTTTTTTCCTCTCTTTGGTTCCAGAGTCATTTCTTATGCCGGGTGTCAAGCCTAGCTTTCTGTTGACATTCCGTCGTTAACGATCCAGAGAAAGTTCCTCTGGGTTTCAAGATGGATTGAAAATACATTTTGGAATTTGAAAACAAGCATCACAGATTTTTAAAAAAGAGAGAGAGACCTATGTGCAGGTAGGTTTTGTTTAAGTGCTAATTGCTTGTTTGGGCCTTTGTGTATTAAAAACATTTTGTCCTGGTTTGGGCTCCTGAGCAAAACCCCCAGGATGTGGAATCTGGAAGAGGATCCCAGGAAATGAGGAAAAGCCAGTCTTACCAACCAAGGTCAGAGGTCCCCCAAAAAGAAGCCATCCACGTAAATAAACGTCAGGAGTTGACCGTTTCTGCTGTAAAACAGAGCTGTTTGCTCACTGTGGATACCACAGGTTTGCTAGCATGCTGTCAGCATTAAGGTTTAGAGGGGAAAAATACCACCAAGGACTCGAAAGACAGCGGCGGATGGCAGTGTCTACATATTCATGACATGCTGGTAGCATTTGGGGGTTTGCTTTAACTCCCTAAAAAGAAAGGAAAACCTAATCAACTCAAATTGCAGTGGATGAGCTGGGCAGTGAGGAAGAGTCAAAGACCTTGGCCTTGACCTGCAGGCATCCAGGGAGGAGGCAGGAAGTGTAATAAACCTGAAGTGTGAAACACGGAGAGAGATGAGGCAGTGTCTCAGCATCCAGTGCCCTGCTGGTCCCTTTCCTTAAGGAGCCCTGGTTTGATTCAGGAGACCACCTGCCGACTGGGGACTCCCAATTGCTCATGACTAGCCTATGCTAGAGGGGCACTTCCACTGGATGTGACCCAGTGCTGGCCAGAGAGAAGTGACATAAGTGGCCTCCACCCAGCGGGCTGCTGGGAAAAGTCTCCCAAATGACACAGAAGCACGGGTTGGTGTTGCCACCATCTTGCCACCCACCCAAGCGTGACACCCACACATCCAGCAAACCTGGAGGTCCCAAAGAGTGAGCCTGCCCCACGATATTCAGCACCTGAAGGCTACACACCTCTGGCCTTGTTCTTAAATATGACAGCAAAGCACCCCATCATGTAAGCCTATCTGAGCTGAATTTCTGAGAAATGTTGCCAAAACCACCCAGTTGATCTTGGATGGGTCTCAGCAAGGAGGATAAATTTCTTGTCCCTGGTCAGATGCGGGGAACCTTCCTAGAGGAAATGGCGCTACACCTCCTTGTGGGTGTCCACTATTGGAGATGGGGGGTGAGTTTGCTCCTTTGGTTGCTTTGCTGATTCATTTCAGAGAAAAGGGTCTCTGATTCAGCAGAAGGTCTAAGGACAGGATAAGGTCATTAGCAACCACTGCTCTTTCCCACAGAAAGGCAAGGAGAATGGCATGTAGTAAGCAGCCCAACAACATACTTCCCAAATAACCACTCTCGAAAAGAAAGGGATAAGTGTACACAGTCTCTCTTTTAACCTCCTCAATAAATCTCTGAGATGGATATTCAGTTCAGTTCAGTTCAGTCATTCAGTCATGTCTGACTCTTTGCCATCCTGTGGACTGCAATATACCGGGCTTCCCTGTCCATCATCAGCTCCCAGAGCTTGCTCCAACTCATGTCCATCAAGTTTGTGATGACATCCAACCGTCTCATGCTCTGCCACTCTCTTCTCCTCCTGCCCTCAATCTTTCACACCATCAGGATCTTTTCTAATGAGTCAGCTCTTCACATCAGGTGGCCAAAGTATTGCAGTTTCAGCATGAGTCCTTCCAATGACTATTCAGGATTGATTTCCTTTAAGATTCGCTGGTTTCCTTTAGGACTGACTGGTTCAATCTCCTTGCAGTCCAAGGGGCTCTCAAGAGTTTTCTCCAATGCCACAGTTCAAAGGCATCAATTCTTCGACGCTCAACTTTCTTTATTGTCCAAATCCCACATCCATACATGACTACTGGAAAAACCATAGCTTCGACTAGGCAGATCTTTGTTGACAAAGTAATGTCTCTGCTTTATAGCATGCTGTCTAGATTTGTCATAGCTTTTCTGCCAAGGAGCAGGCATCTTTGAATTTCGTGGCTGCAGTCACCATCTGCCGTGATTTTGGAGCCCCCCAAAATAAAGTCTGTCACTGTTTCCATTGTTTTCCCATCTATTTGCCCTGAAGTTATGGGACTGGATGCCATGATCTTCATTTTTTGAATGTTGAGTTTTAGGCCAGCTTATTCACCCTCTTCTTTCACTTTCATCAAGGGGCTCTTGAAGTTCCTTATCACTTTCTGCCATAAGGTTGGTGTCATCAGCATATCTGAGATTATTGATATTTCTCCCAGCAATCTTGATTCCAGCTTGTGCTTCATCCAGCCTGGCATTTCACATGATGTACTCTGCATAGAAGTTAAATAAGCAGGGTGACAATATACAGCCTTGACGTACTCCTTTCCCAATTTGGAACCAGTCCTTTGTTCCATGTCCAGTTCTAATTGTTGCTTCTTGACTTGCATATGGATTTCTCAGGAGGCAGGTCAGGCAGTCTGGTATTCCCACCTCTTTCAGAATTTTCCACAGCTTGTTGTGATCCACACAGTCAAAAGCTTTGGCATAGTCAGTGAAGCAGAGGTAGATATTCTTCTGGATTTCTCTTGCTTTTTCTAGGGTCCACTGGATGTTGGCAATTTGATCTCTGGTTCCTCTGCCTTTTCTCAGTCTAGCTTGAACATCTAGAAGTTCTCTGTTCATGTACTATTGAAGCCTAGCTTGGAGAATTTTGAGCATTACTTTGTTAGCATGTGAGATGAGTGCAATTGTGCAGTAGTTTGAACATTCTTTGGCATTGTCCTTCTTTGGGATTGGAATGAAAGCTGACCTTTTCCAGTCCTATGGCCACTGCTGAGTTTTTCAAATTTGCTGGCATATTGAAATGTGTATTACTACCCCCAATTTGCAGATGGGAAAACTGAGGCTTAAACAAGTGAAGTACTTGCTCTGTTACAGTCTCTCCTAGCTCCCTCACATTTCCTTCATAATATTTACCCTGTAGATAGACAGCAAATGTTTTATAGCTGTTTTGCTGAGATCTGTGTCCCTGGACTCTGAACTCCAAAAGGAAAGGGGACGTGTCAATGTGCTCACCACTGCACACCCAATCTCCTGCCTGGCAGGTGTCCTACAAATGCTCTGTAAACACAGTCAACATCACTTGGCTCATGAGTGAGAAGTTGAACCCAATTCTGCCTCTATCCAGAGACCAAGCCTGTGGCCACTAGCCCACAGTCCTTGAGAATACTCCTGTCACCCCAGCAGCAGGCATGCACCCCAACACAGGAAGGGACTCACTGTATGTTTGTTGAATGTTCCACTACACAACCAAAGTGGGTAGTGCCCACCTAGAGTGTGGAACAGGGAGAGTTGGATGAGGACTCTGGCCACCAGTATGTAGGATCCCTGGGTTCAGGGCAGGGCTCTGTAACTGAGGAGCTGTGTGACCTTGGGCAGATCACTTCACTTCTCTGGGCCTTAGTCCCTTACGAGAAGAAGCACCCCAGAGATACATAACTCAAAAGAAAAGACAACTTCCAAAGGAAGATGTCCTCTCACCTCTCAGAGCATCCTGACTGCCCTTCATTGACCTTTGCAGTCCTTATCCCAAGAGGATGTGATGGAATATCTCTAGGTCTCAGTTCCAATATACTTGTGGGGTCCAGTGCAAAATGTAAATGCAGAGACATTTATTTTAAAAGGTTAAACATACCTGAGAGGGACTGAAATACAAGCTCTTTTTTCAACAGTCTTCTCTCTCCACTTGTCATGGTGTTTTAGCTTACTGTTTCATGTCTTGCTAAAATAAATTAAAATTAATCTATTAGCATGAATTTTACCATTCATCTTTATATTATGCAATTCCAGGTTCAAATGCAAATATAAGAGTATTTTATTCATGTGTGAAATAACCAAAATTATACAATTCATACATTACAGCTTGTACACGTGTGTATATTTATTCTCACCAGAGCAGTGGAAACACTGCCAAAAATAGCCTGTTTTATTTCTCTTCTCCTAATGGACCCATTCTACCAAAGCACCGTGGAAGCCAGAAGCTTGCATTCCATGAGTGCCTTTGTACTTGCTTAGACAGCTTCATGAGCCCACTGACATTCTGTGCTCATGGGACATCGTGAATGATGTATGTGAAAAGAGCAGGGAATGTAGGCAGGCATAACGTAGGTACTCCCTTTGCCAACACACGAGCTCCACTGTCTCACTGGGTGTCACTTGCAGAACACAAGTTCAAAGAGAAAACTATTTTGAATTAGCCAGAGCAGAGCATTAAAGCAAGCCAAGGCCCTTCTGAGTGTTGGGCTGTGCGACTGCTCAAGTAACCCACTCGTGAAGCCGGTCCTGGGTTTGGTACTGCTGCCTTTGCCATGTTTAATGACTCAGCCATCCAACCTAAGGCCTAGGACCCCAAGAGCACCCACGGGCATTCGGTTGCCCATTGGCAAGGAAGCCTCATGGATCATGATACTCTTTTACTCCATGCCAAACAACTGGAATTTTAAAATCCATATATCTTCCAGATATTTAGTCATTTCAAACACTAGGGCTAAACTGTTTCATACTCAGCCTTGCCAGGCCTCCCTGCCCATCACCAACTCCTGGATTCCACCCAAACCCATGTCCATTGAGTCAGTGATGCCATCCAACCATCTCATCCTCTGTTGTCCCCTTCTCCTCCTGCCCTCAATCTTTCCCAGCATCAGGGTCTTTTCAAATGAGTCAGCTCTTCGCATAAGGTGGCCAAAGTACTGGAGTTTCAGCTTCAACATCAGTCCTTCCAATGAACATCCAGGACTGATCTCCTTTAGAACGAATTGTTTGGATCTCCTTGAAGTCCAAGAGACTCTCAAGAGTCTTCTCCAACACCACATAGTAAAAGGACTTCACGATTATTAACATCAGTACAACATCTCTGTCCCCTACCAGACGGTAAGATGATATCTTCAACAATTTTATGTCAAGAATACATAACACTGTATTGAACACTTCAATGACTAATAATTGCAGAATGACTGAATGAAATGTGCAGTACCAGTTTTTTAAACTAAACTACACGCCTTCCAATGGGCAGTTCCAATGGGAGAATTGACTAAGCTCGCTAGTTAAGCAGCCCACTGGTACGTGAGAAGATTTGGGGGGCTTCCCTGGTGGCTCAGATGGTCAAGAATTGGCCTACAATGCTGAGACTCTGGGTCAGGAAGATCCCTTGGAGAAGAGAATGGCTACCCATTCCAGTATCCTTGCCTGGAGAATCCAATGGACAGAGAAGCTTGGTGGGCTACAGTCCATGGGGTAGCAAAGAGTTGAACATGACTGAGCAGCAAACACACACACACACACACACACATTTATTTTTTAATCTACAAAGCCTTTATATGTGCTTATCTCATCTGATGTTCCAAAAAAGTCTCCAACGGAAGCTATTTTAGTATAGTAAAAGGACTTCACATTATTAACATCAGTACAACATCTCTGTCCCCTACCAGACGGTAAGATGATATCTTCAACAATTTTATGTCAAGAATACATAACACTGTATTGAACACTTCAATGACTAATAATTGCAGAATGACTGAATGAAATGTGCAGTACCAGTTTTTTAAACTAAACTACACGCCTTCCAATGGGCAGTTCCAATGGGAGAATTGACTAAGCTCGCTAGTTAAGCAGCCCACTGGTACGTGAGAAGATTTGGGGGGCTTCCCTGGTGGCTCAGATGGTCAAGAATTGGCCTACAATGCTGAGACTCTGGGTCAGGAAGATCCCTTGGAGAAGAGAATGGCTACCCATTCCAGTATCCTTGCCTGGAGAATCCAATGGACAGAGAAGCTTGGTGGGCTACAGTCCATGGGGTAGCAAAGAGTTGAACATGACTGAGCAGCAAACACACACACACACACACACACATTTATTTTTTAATCTACAAAGCCTTTATATGTGCTTATCTCATCTGATGTTCCAAAAAAGTCTCCAACGGAAGCTATTTTAGCCTCACTTGGCATCGGCAGACCTGGGAAGGGAAATGACTTGCCCATCACAACATGTAAGGGCTTCAAACCCAGTTCTTCCTGATGCCAGGATTTTCTATGACTTAAGCGTCTGAGGTTATGAAACAATCATTTGGACCAGATGAATTTTTAAAAGGAGGAAAATGATCTGGAGAGAAAAGAAAGTGAGGTTTCTTATAAAATGCAAAGCACCAATCCCCCTGGCCGGAGCCCCATGAGGCCCTAACAGATGACTCAGAACCCTGGAAGGGTGTGATGGGTCAGCCATGAGTGTTGCTCCCCAGGACGATGCCTTTGCCACACACAGAGAAGAAAACACAATTGGAACCAACCCCGGAAGGCAGCTCATGAGGCTTCCAGACAAAGCATCTGATACAGGCAGGCTTCCCATCTTCACCCATGAGGCCAATTAAGGGATGGAGAGCGAGCATGACCTGGGTTGCTTTTCTGGGATCAGCACAGTGATCAGACACCAGTTTGCAGTCCTTCCCAGCCCATCGTCGTACATGCGAGTAAAAGCCGGGGCAGCAGGGAGAGGCACAGCCAGGCTCCCCGATACACACCCCTGCAGATCACTGGGGCTCAGACCCCATGAGGAGGCCAGGGACCTCCCGTTGATGAGGCCAGTAGGTCAATTCTTGAGCCCAGTGCCTTTCTCCTGAAGGACTTCTCAGGGCCTTTACTATGTGAACATCCATCATGACTCCAAGGCAGGGGAGGGGCATAGAACATACAGGATTCCCCCCTTACCTCTCCCCAGCTACTGCTGTCCCACTTCAGGCGGCATCATGGGTGAAGGGGGTGGTGGGATGGCATGGCCCCTGCATGGGGATTCCACTTGAGAAAGGCAACAGTCACTTTTGTCTGTGACATCTCCTCCTGGGGGTTCTTGAGCCCACCGTGATGGATGGTGGGAGAAAGAAGGGATGGGAGACCTTATTGTGGGTCTGGGACAGGTACCACCATCCACCCTCAGACTCTCCCACCCTCTCTCATAGCAGTGGCCATACACGCGGAGCACACCCTGACCCACTCACACCCCCAGCCCTTGATGGAGCCCTCTGCCCACCTCACATCACATGTACACCTCACAGGGTCTTTGCTTTCTCCTTCAGTGCCTGCCCTGGAGCCACAGAAGACAGCTTTGCCTGGAGCAGGTGGAGCCCAGAGCACAGGGTGTGACACCCCACCACTGGGGTCAGGAATCCAAACTCACATAGACTGAGGAATAATTCCGAGGCAGGCCCACTGCCTCCTCACAGAGCTCCTGGGGGGAGGACCCAGCTGCCACGTGGTGACCAGCTTGGTAGGGCCCCTCTACAAGCCTTTCCTCTCGCCTCACCTCACTCACCAGAATCCACCGCTTCCTGGGCTCACCTTCCAAAGAAACCCTCTGCGTCCAACTTCTTTGGCTCTATCTCTACTTTCGGAGAAGGCAATGGCACCCCACTCCAGTCCTCTTGCCTGGAAAATCCCATGGATGGAGGAGCCTGGAAGGCTGCAGTCCATGGGGTCGCTGAGGGTCGGACACAACTGAGCGACTTCGCTTTCACTTTCATGCATTGGAGAAGGAAATGGCAACGCACTCCAGTGTTCTTGCCTGGAGAATCCCAGGGACAGGGGAGCCTGGTGGGCTGCCGTCTATGGGGTCGCACAGGGTTGGACATGACTGAAGCAACTTAGCAGTAGCAGCAGCAGCATCTCTACTTTTAGGAAAACACAAGTAGGGTGTGTGTGTGTTTGTTCAGTTGTGTCCAACTCTTTTCAGGCCCATTGACTGTAGCCCATCAAGCTCCTCTGTCCATGGAATTTTCCAGGCAAAAATACTGGAGCAAGTTGCCATTTCCTACTCCAGGGCATCTTCCCAACCCAGGGACCAAACCCGTGTCTTCTGCACTGGCAGGCAGATTCTTCATCACTGAGCCACCTGAGAAGCCCTAAACAGTCAGGGAATGTGTTTTATGTCACAGCCTCGAAGTTCCCAGTGAACAGACTGGCCTGAAATGCAGCAGCCGGCCCTGAGGGGTAGGGAGCTCTTGTCCGCTAGAAACACAGACATAAATGTGAGTTTGAGCCCATCAATAGCCTGGTGTTAACAGGAGCCCGGCCACGGGTCAGGAAGCTAGAACAAGGGATGTCAAAATGCCAGTCCCCACCTGAGAGCCGTGGCTGTGCCCTCCCTGATGACCATGGCATTATGGCTTCTTCCTCCGGTATGTTCGGGGTCAGTGTCCAGGAACTGGAGCCGGACCATCACGATGAGCACAGAGCAAGGTGGGATTCCCACAGCCAGACGGGACGTGGAGGTGAGGGAGGAACCCCCAGAAAGAAAAGATACTCAAATTTCAAGATTATTGAAAGCTGGACAGCTTCACATCGACCAAAAAAAAAAAAAAATGAAGCAATAATGTTCTCCTTCTTCTTATCAACTGAGCAAAGCTATTTTTTAAAAATGATCATAGCAGTAGCCAGTGAGCAGTGAAATTTATTGTTGTTCAGTCTCTCAGTTGTGTCTGACTCTTTGCAACCCCATGAACTGCAGCACGCCAGGCTTCCCTCTCCTCCACCATCTCCTGGAGTCTGCTCAAACTCATGCCCACTGAGTCCGTGATGCCATCCAACCACCTCACCTTCTGTCACCCACTTCTTCTGCCCTCAGTCTTTCCCAGCATCAGGGTATTTTCCAATGAATATTCATGGTTAATTTCCTTTAGGACTGACAGCTTTGATCTCCTTGTAGTCCAAGGGACTTTCAAGAGTCTTCTCCAGCAACATAATTCAAAAGCATCAGTTCCTCGAAAAATTGTTAATGAAAGTATAATTTGGTCCTCGCCTTCCAGAGGTGAATTTAGCAATATATATCAACAAGCTGAATAGTTAGGTTACCCTCTCAAGAAATGTATCCTAAGGAACTGGTAAAATAAAAAAAAAAATTTTTATCTACAAGGATATTTAATGGGGTGTTATTAATTACAGCAAAACAGTGAAATCACCCAAAAGTCAAGCAGTTATAAATCAGATATAAATAATACATAGTATATTCATGCAAAAGAATAGTTTGTAAAAAGATATAGAAGACTCAGGATTTGGAAATATATTTATGATATATATTCTTTGGAGGGGACAGAAAATAAACAGCTGTGATAGTTCAGTTCAGTTCAGTCGCGCAGTCGTGTCCGGCTCTTTGTGACCCCAAGAATGGCAGCACACCAGACCTCCCTGTCCATCACCAACTCCTGGAGTTCACTCAGACTCACGTCCATCGAGTCAGTGATGCCATCCAGCCATCTCATCCTCTGTCATCCCCTTCTCTTGCCCCCAATCCCTCCCAGCATCAGAGTCTTTTCCAATGAGTCAACTCTTCCCATGAGGTGGCCAAAGTATTTGAGTTTCATCTTCAGCATCATTCCTTCTAAAGAAATCCCAGGGCTGATCTCCTTCAGAATGGACTGGTTGGATCTCCTTGCAGTCCAAGGGACTCTGAAGAGTCTTCTCCAACACCACACTTCAAAAGCATCAATTCTTCGGCGCTCAGCCTTCTGCACAGTCCAACTCTCACATCCATACATAACTACTGGAAAAACCATAGCCTTGACTAGATGGACCTTAGTCAGCAAAGTAATGTCTCTGCTTTTGAATATGCTACCTAGGTTGGTCATAACTTTTCTTCCAAGGAGTAAGTGTCTTCTAATTTCATGGCCGCGGGATCCATTTTAAAAAAAGCAAACAAAAGTAAAACATGGTGTCACCTAAAAAGTTGTGGTCCAGGGCTTCCTGGGTGGTTCCATAGTAAAGAATCAGCCTGCCAATGCAGGAGACACGGGTTCCGTCCCTGGTCTGGGACAATCCTACATGCCGCGCGCAATAAGCCCTTAGGCCACAACTACGGAGCCTGTGATCTAGAGCCCTCGATCTGCAGCTACTGAGCCCATGATCCGCAACCCCTGAAGCTACGTGCATATATGTGCATACGTGTGTAGACATACACACACAGTCCCGTAGGTTATCACTGGGCTGTACCCCGGAAACTAGCACGACATTGTAAGTCAAGTACACCTCGATTAAACGCTCAGGCAGCGGCCCTGGCACACAGCACTCTGCAGGCACACTCCTGTCATCGCCACTACTGCTCTAGCTCCGTGGACCAACAGGACATCAGAGGGCGAGGAAGCCTTGGAAAGCCCAGCCCCAGTGACCTTAATCGGGGACCCTTCTGATGCCTCACGCCCTCTCTCAGAATACAGTTCTACCTGCATCAAATAAAATAGGGTGATGACAAAGGAAACCCATTATTTTGAAAATTATCAAATATTAAAAGCAGATTTGTGATCTAGGAGTGCTTGTGCTTCCTTATTAACGCATTAAATAACAAGCCCGACCAGAGGGTCTAATAACCACCATAATTTCAGGGTAGCAAGGAGTGTTGATGGCATTTTGAAATTTCTGCAACAAAAGCAGTGGAAAAGGAAAATATCTGGGACTCCTATCGGCAACAAAGTCACAGGTGCTGCAAACCCTCTACCGACATCACACCATCCCCATCCCGACAAGGGGCTCCACTCAGTCAGATGTTAGCGAGAATAAATGTGTAGTTTCATTTTCTTATCCAGATCTGTAGGCCTGTCCACAGGCCCTTGCTTCCCCAATGAGATGCCTGCCCTGGTCCAACCCCCTCTATCTGCACCAGAGAAGATAGAACCAGAGAAAGCCACACAAAGTCTGAACCCAGAATCCCGTGTCCTGCCTCTCCAGTCACCCTCCATCCTTTAGAGATAAAATGGAGAGTCAACTCAGAGCTTGGCCTGGGGGTGTCTCATCATTAAAGTATGACTGATTCATTGGTGCTGGGGCGCACCAGAGCCGGTGTGCCAAATATGTATACCCGCACACTGGCTCACCTCGCACACTGGTCCTGCCTGACTCCACGGTGCAGGGCTCAGCTCAGGGAGCTCCACTGGACCCCACAGCCCCAGCATGGCCCTGGCCCAGAGCTGGACAACCCCCGCTGCAGCAGCGGCCAGCAGGCCCCCATCCACCCCAGGCTGGGAGGCTGGCAGTCAGCGGCTGCCCACCAAGCACAGGGCCTCTGCCCACATTAACTTCCAGCTGGGATAATTCTCCTCCAGGTTTTTTTAATCTGGCCACCAAGTGGGCCTGCCACCACACTGCTGTTTTTCATCTTGTTAATTGAGTCATTTATTTTGTTAAAAGGTGAAACTTTACCAGGGTTTATGTGCCAAGTGTGAGAAGGTATAGTTAATGATACATCAAATGGCCACAGCTTCAGATGCTGCTGCTTCTGGAGACGGTGCAGCTCGAGGCGGAGGGCAGGAGGGAGCCCATCCTTTGCAATTAAATTATGCTGGTTTTACAAACAGCCACGAGTTAAATCCCGCCCATGTAACCTTGGCCTCAGGGTGCGCCCAGAAATGCACACGACGACTGGGGACTTGAGCAGAGGGTCCAGGCCCTGTTCATTCTGTCCCGAGGTTATGTGGTGACACCACCCGGCTCTCCCAGATGATCAGGCCTGAACCCTGGGCGGCTCCCTTCGCTCCTGGTCCCCCCGCCCCTCAGGCTCCAGCGTGCAACATCTCTCAGGAGAGGGATCAATCGGCCCCGCCCACTCCTGCTCGGCCCCGCCCCTGACGTCTTCCCCGCCCACCCCCGGGTCTCTCTCTCCCCGGGTCTCTCTCTCCGGGCCTGACAGCGAGCATCTGTACTGCGACCTGAATCTCCCAGAGGACCTTCCAAACTCCAGAGCTCAGCTGGCCCTCCTCCGCCTAGAACTTCAGCGCTCTCCTCCTAAAACCTCTGCGTAAGGTCCAAACTCCCTGGAGAGTGTCCCAAGCCTTGCCACTCTGGCCATGCCTCGGTCCAGCCCCAGCCTCCACCAGCCCCAGCCTCCACCAGCCCCTCCTGCCTGCCTGCAGGGCAACCAGGCTCTGTGCGGCTTGAGAACTTCGTGCCTTGAAATAAAGCCTCCGCACCCTCATCCTCTGCATCCCTCCTCACTCTAAGGTAGTGTTTCTCTTCTCAACCCACTAGAATCACCCGGTGAGCTTTGTAAAATACCGATGCTTTAGTCCCACCCAAGACCAACTGAATTAGAATCTCAGAGCTCTAAGCGCAGGTACCCTGGTGACTCCAAGCGCAGCAGAGTTAACAAGCCCCATTTCAACATTCTCCTCGCCCCTCGAGTCCAGGCCCGGTTATCACCTCCTGCAGGAAGCCCTCCTGGCCTCTGCCTTCAAGTCCCGCACCAGGAGAGGGTGAATGAGGCCCCTCCTCTCTGTCCCAGGTCTCCCCGTTGCAAATGTCACACAACCGTTATGGTTCTCACAGAGCACCCAGTGCAGGGCGCTCCTGAGGGCAAGCAGTGGCTGGGATCAACAATTTGCAGCCCAGAGCCTGACCACAGAAGGTGCTCAGCGGAGACTCAGGGAGAGTCTGTGAGCTGTGAGTATACCCCACGATCCCACAACGACGTGTGACCAAGGAGAGCTCCCAGCAAAGATGCCGGATCAGGGAGGTAGAGGCACCTCAGCAGGTCTCCCCAACAGGACAGAGGGGCACAGCATGAGCAATGGTGTGGAGGCTGAAAACATCCATCAGGGCCTCAGGGAACCTTCTCGTAGATTGACAGGAGGGAGCAAGATGCTCTTGAAAGAGCCAGGTTCCCAGAGTTTCATCCAACTCTGCCACCTCCCAGCTGTGTGACCTGGGGTAACTCACAACCTCTCTGAGCCTGCTTCCTCATCCATAACACAGGTAGTCCTCCAACTCGGGGGGATTTGGGGAAGATTTTGCAGCAGGACACGTGTGAAGGGTCGAGCACAAAGCTTCAGAGATGGCGGCATCCCCTGGTGGCACTCTTGCTCCCCTCGGTTCTGGTTCCCTCTCCCCTGTGGCCTCCCCTACGGCCCCCAGGCCCACCAGTCAGCTGCAGGCTACCGGGCGGGCACCACGCCATGGACACCGGCCCGGCCTTCCCCTTTGCACACCATGTGTCCAGAAGACGGCCAGGGGGGCACAGTCCTCCCTGTCCTCCTGCCTGACCAGTGCCTTCGGAAAACACAACCGAACTACCGGGCCGTGGACATTTCTGTCAGTTGGACTCCCACCTCCATCAGTCAGCAGGTTTCTCCCTGATTCCATCCTGACACACGTTTATGAAGCACCAGCTGTGTGCCAGGGCGCAGGCTAAGAGGTAAGGGGGCCATGTGACTGTGTGCCTTTCCATGGTCCAGCGCCTGCAGTACCAGCATGGGTGGGCCTCACCTGATCCACTGAGCATCTGAGTAGAACAGACAGGTAGAGGAAGACAAGGTTGGCTGTGGGTCTGAGCTTCCCCTGCCATCTTCTCCTGCCCTGGGACACTGATATTCCTGATTCCAACTTTGATTCCGACTGAGTCACACCTCCGGCTCTCCTGGTTCCCCAGCTTGCAGATGGCAGATCCAGGGACTTCTCAGCGTCCACAGCTAGCGAGCCAATCCTGTAATAAATCTCCATATACAGAGATTTATATGGAGAGACAGACAGACATCCTGTTGGCTCTGTTTTTCTGGAGGACCCTGAGTAGCACACTGACCGCGTGACCCAGTTTGTCCATCTCTCTCTGTCCGTTTTATCTGAACGTGGGGTTTTCACCCCATTGGGTTGTTCTGGGAGTTAAACAGTGATAAGCAGCAGCAGTAGATGGCCAGCCCTTGAAATGGGGCCTGGCACACAGTGCAGGGTTACTGCCTCCGGGTGAGTTTAATTCTGCCCCCTCCCATCTACACGGCTCACCCCTAGCCTCTGACTCCCTGCAGTTTTCAGAACACAGAATGGGGCTGTACAGAGTGGACCTTGGGGGGTCGCATATGTTGCTCCATCTGCTTAAGAAATTGCCCCCTTTTCCTCCCCTCAAGACCCATGAGCAATCTCTCCGTGAGGGGTACCCTCCTCCAGGAAGCCTTCCCAGGCTGCCTTGTGGCTCTTCCTGTGGTGTGTGCTGGCTCATCCATCCCCTAACCCAACTCATGGGTTACTTGAGAGCAGAAACCAGCTCCTTTCTCTCTCCTCCAAGCCTGGACCATGACTTGGGAAGCAGACCCACAATACGTATTTGCTGAAGAAAGAGGGAGGAGAGGTTGAGGAGGGAGGGAGGAAGAGAAGAAAGAACCCCTCGGCCTTTCAACCCACAACCTCAGTGCTTCTTACACATCACACAGCTCCACGGACCCAGGTCCATCCAAGCCTCCCTTGCAGCTGACATGCATCCTTGGACACAGAACTGTTTCTCTTTTCTCTCCATCATGGAGGATCCAGATTCCTCCTCACCCTCCAGCAGCCCAGGAATTTTAGGGATCCTGGGAATTCCTAGGAATCCTCTAGCTGGTTGGTTTTTGCTTGGAAACTGCAGGGACCAAAACATAGACTGTGGCTTTAAAAAAAAAAAAAAGCTTAATGTTGTCTTTCAATAAGAGAAATCTTGGTAATAAATCCTCCAGACCCCCAAAACCAGGAGTGACTTGAGGAAAGACCCAAATGAGAAATACAAGCTCAGCTCTTCATGAGGGCCAGTGGATTCACCAGATTGTTTGGTATTTTGTGTTCAGTGTTTGGGTCAAAGAGCAGCTGGTTGTGCACTTCCCAGAAGTATTTAACGCTTGTGTGCTTAGTCACTCAGTCATGTCTGACTCTTTATGATCTCATGGACTGCAGCACACCAGGTTCCTCTGTCCATGGGATTTTCCAGGCAAGAGTACTGGAGTGGGGTGCCATTGCCTTCTCCAGGGGATCTTTCTCAGGGACCAAACTCAGGGACCTTCCACATTGCAGGCAGATTCTTTACCAGCTGAGCCACAAGGGAAGCCTGGGGTGGGAATGAGGAGAGATGGTCCCCTGAGACAAGACCCCTGCATTCAGGTGCTGTGATGCTGTGGGGCGGATCCAGCCCTCAGAGCCCTCCATGACCCATGCCCCACAAACCTGGGCATTGGAAGCCCACCTTTTCCACCAGAACCCATGATGTGGTGGCCAAAGTGGCCTACAGTTCCTGCACAACCAAGCCTTAAAGAAGTATCACATCTTGCTGTTCCTTCCAACGCTGACCTTGTCTGTTGGCCTCGCCCAGACAGCTCACCCACCTGCAGCCATTATCTTTCAGCGTTCAGCGGAGGCAGGAGACTTTCTCCTCTTCAGAGACCCAACCTTCCATAATTCCTGGGGAAACATGGAGATGCGGGGTGAGAGAAGAGGGACTTCAGCATCTTCAGAGAATTAGAACTCTGTTTTTCTTGTTTTCTTTAAATTGAAGTATAGTTGACTTGCAACATTGAGGTTTCTTATGCTTTGAAACCCAGAGAAGCCACTTATCTTGCAGGCTCCAGATGAGGACATTTTTGCTAGTTAGAACTATGGAGATTGTACAGAGGGAAGTGATACAAATTCCAGACCAGGTCATTTATCCCAGAGCATGACGCCAGAGCATGGCCAGGAAGATGCTGAGAACTCAGCTAATAAAGAATCTGCCTGCAATGAATTGGACTGGAGACCCCAGTTCAGTTCCTGGATTGGGAAGATCCCCTGGAGAAACAGTAGGCTACCCACTCCAGTACTGATATTTACCCCCACTTCACAGAAGAGGAAACTAAGGTTTAGAAAGAGGATTTGGTGGGTTTTCAGTCACCAGGTATGAAGTGCTTCCCATGTAGCACAGGAGCAGTGGCACACACCAGATCCACAGTGCCTTCTCTAATCCTCACACCAGCTCTGCCAGCAAGGGTTACTAATCCCATCCCATCCTGACTGCAAAATTCAGACTTAAATTTAAGAAAGTAGGGAAGACCACTAGACCATTCAGGTATAACCTAAATCAAATCCCTTATGATTATACGATGGAAGTGACAAATAGATTCAGGGGATTAGATCTCATAGACAGATGGCCTGAAGAACTATGGACAGAGGTCAGTGACTTTGTACAGGAGATGACAATCAACACCATCCCCAAGAAAAACAAATATAAAAAGGCAAAATGGTTGTCTGAGGAGGCCTTACAAATAGCTGAGAAAAGAAGAGAAGCTAAAAGCAGAGGAGAAAAGGAAGATATGTCCATCTGAATGCAGAGAATAGCAAGGAGAGATAAGAAAGCCTTCATCAATGATCAATGCAAAGAAATAGAGGTAAACAATAGAATGGGAAAGATTAGAGATCTCTTCAAGAAAATTAGAGATCCCATGAAAAGGAACATTTCATGCAAAGACAGGCACAATAAAGGACAAAAATGGTATGGACCTAACAGAAGCAGAAGATATTAAGAAGAGGTGGCAAGAATACATGGAAGAACTATACAAAAAAAAGATCTTCATGACCCAGATAACCACGATGCTATGATCACTCAACTAGAGCCAGACATCCTGGAATGTGAAGTCAAGTGGGCCTTAGGAAGCATCATTATGAACAAAGCTAGTGGTGGTGATGGAATTTCAGTTGACCTATTTCAAATCCTAAAAGATGATGTGGTGAAAGTGCTGCACTAAATACGCAAGCAAGTTTGAAAAACTCAGCAGTGGCCACAGGACTAGAAAAGGTTAGCTTTCATTCCAATTCCAAAGAAGGGCAATGCCAAAGAATGTTCACACTATTGCACAATTTTATTCATCTCACATGCTAGCAAATGCTCAAAGTTCTCCAAGCTAGGCTTCAACAGTACAGGAAGAGAGAAATTCCAGATATTCAAGTTGGACTGAGAAAAGGCAGGGGAACCAGAGATCAAATTGCCAACATCCGCTGGATCATCAAAAAAGCAAGAGAGTTCCAGAAAAACATCTATTCCTGCTTGATTGACTATGCCAAAGCCTTGACTGTGTGGATCACAACAAACTGTGGAAAATTCTGAAAGAGATGGGAATATCAGACCATCCTACCTGCCTCTTGAGAAATCTTTATGCAAGTCAAGAAGCAACAGTTAAAATTGGACATGGAACAATGGACTGGTTCCAAATTGGGAAAGGAGTACATCAAGGCTATACATTGTCACCCTGCTTATTTAACTTCTATGCAGAGTACATCAAGTGAAATACCAGGCTAGACGAAGCACAAGCTGAAATCAAGATTGCTGGAAGAAATATCAATAACCTCAGATATGCAGATGACACCACCCTTATGGCAGAAAGAGAAGAGGAACTAGAGACCCTCTTGATGAAAGTGAAAGAAGAGAGTGAGAAAGCTGGCTTAAAACTCAACATTGAAAAAACCAAGGTCATGGACTCTGGTCCCATCACTTCATGGCAAATAGATGGGTAAACAATGGAAACAGTGACGGATTTTATTTTCTTTGGCTCCAAAGTCACTGAAGATGGTGACTGCAGCCATGAAATTAAAAGATACTTGCTCCTTGGAAGAAAAGCTATGACAAGCCTAGACAGTGTTCTAAGAAAGCAGACACATTACTTTGCCAACAAAGGTCCATCTAGTCAGGGCTATGGCTTTTCCAGTGGTCATGTATGGATGTGAGAGTTGGACCATAAAGAAAACTGAGCATTGAAGAATTGATGCTTCTGAATCGTGGTGTAGGAGAAGACTCTTGAGAGTCCCTTGGACTGCAAGGAGTTTGAACCAGTCAATCCTAAAGGAAATCAGTCCTGAATATTCACTGGAAAGGATATATATCAGCATAGTGATACTGAAGTTGAAGCTCCAATACTTTGGCCATCTGACACAAAGAACTGACTCACTGGAAAAGACCTGATGCTAGGAAGGAGGAAAAGGGGGCGACAGAGGATGAGATGGTTGGATGGCATCACTGAGTCGATGGACATGAGTTTGAGCAACCTGGGAGTTGGTGATGGACAGAGAAGCCTGGCATGCTGCAGTCCATGGGTTGCAAAGAGTCAGACAAGACTGAGCAACTGAATCAAACTGAACTGAAGATGAAAAGGGCATCTCTTTTGGTGTTAGTTCTAGAAGATCTTGTAGCTCTTCATAGAACCCTTCAACTTCAGCTTCCTCAGCATTAGTGGTTGTGGCATAGACTATCATATTTAGTGGTTTGCCTTGCAAAGGAATAGAGATCATTCTGTTGTTTTTGAGACTGCACCCAAATACTGCATTTCAGGCTCTTTTGTTGACTATGAGGGCTACTCCATTTCTTCTAAGGGATTCTTGCCCACAGTAGTAGATATAATGGTCATCTGAATTAAATTCACCCATTCTGGTCCATTTTAGTTCACTGATTCCTAAAATGTTGATGTTCACTCTTGCTTGACCACTTCCAATTTGCCTTGATTCATGGACCTAACATTCCAGGTTCCTATGCAGTATTGTTCTTTATAGCATTGGACTTTCCTTCCATCACCAGTCACATCCGCAACAGGGCATTGTTTTTGCTTTGCCTCAGCCTCTTTATTGTTTTGCAGCTCTTACTCTATGCTTCTCCAGTAGCATTTTGGGCACCTACCAACCTGGGGAGTTCATCTTTCAGTGTCATATCTTTTTGCCTTTTCATACTGTTCATAAGGTTCTCAAGGCAAGAATACTGAAGTGGTTTGCCATTCCATTTTCCAGTGGACCACGTTTTGTTAGAACTCTCCACCATGACCCATCTATCTTGGATGGCCCTACTCCGCCTGGCTCAGAGTTTCATTGAGTTAGACAAGGCTATGGTCCATGTGATCAGTTTGGTTAGTTTTCTGTGACTGTGGTTTTCATTCTGTCTGTTCTCTGAGAATAAGGATAAGAAGACCTCACTACGCCTTCCTACCTTCACCTCTCAATCAAATGAGCAAGCCCCACCTTGTCTACTTAGGGGAATTATATGATCTACTGAATGCCACCTGGTGGGTGCTCAGCAAACAGTAGATGCCCCTCCTGCCTCCCTACATTTGTAAGTACCCAAAAGATCAGCGTGACATGTGAGTCTCTGAGGGGGCCACACAGCTAACCGAGGTCTATGGGGCCTGGGATTTTACATGCAGCTGTGGAAACCCATCTTCCAAGGACTGTGTTGATTGTCGCTAACTGGCAGGAACACAAAACCTTACAGCAACATGTGAACTCAAGCACACGATAGAAGTCTATGCATTGGGGAGAAAATCTAGGTGACATGACTTCCCTAACATCACAGCAATTCCTAATGCCCTGGCTTCAGAAAACATCTGCCTCAGTGTTTCCCAAGGCACCTGGGATCACTGTGGAAGAGCTCCTGGGCACTGGACAACAATACAGAAGGTCTACCTGCCCACAGCATTCCATCTGCCTAGACCTAACGGGACTTAAGGATGCCCTTGCTCACCTGACACTCCTATTTTTCCTCAGGGTCAGCTTGAAGTGTCCCTCCACTGGCCCCACTAAGCCCTATTGCTCCTATTGAGTGTCTCCACTTGTGTGCTCATCTTTCCCAGAACATTGTGGGCTCCCTGTGGCTGGGACCCATCCCTGTATCCCTGTTATCTGACCCAGGGCGTGACACCCAGTATGACCTTGTTAGACCATCAGACCACACCAACAACCAAGACTCAAGTTTCTTTGTCATTTGCAACATGACTGATGCTCACAAAGGAAGGAAAAATAAAAAGGGACATTTGTGGTCAAATTGGTGGGAACCACAAAGCTAGTTAAAACTCTTCCTTTTCCACGGAAGCAACCAGAGGCCCTTATGGGAGGATCTTGCCCAAAATCTTCAAAGAAGGTGGTGACAGAGTGAGAAATCTGACCCAGAAATATGACTCACAGTCCTCACTCCACTTCCTCATTGAGAACTGAGGGAAGGTGGGTACCAAGAAGAGGAGATGCCTCTTTGTGGGAACATTGCTTTCTTTAATTAACTAGGGGCCCTGGGGTCAAAATCCTTCTGGGCTTCAAGCCCATCTTTAAAGCTTCAACCAGTGTTAATTAAAAGAGCTTTTTCAGCACTCACCAGACCAGACTCTGCTGAGAACTGAGTGGCCTCCATGGACACAAACAGCATCTTTCACATACCAGGCTGTCTGCTTTGAGCACAGTGGGCTGCACGCTCCTAAGGGATAAGGAGAATCCGAGAGCCACTGAAGAAGTACATGGTCTGTGGAAGGGAGGTACTTGCCAGCCCAAGAGGCCTGAAATTTTGAAGCTGAGCAGGACCTTGTGGGATCCTTCTGGGTACAAAAGCCTTCTGTGTCCCCTGTTTCTTGTTTGCAGGAAAAGAATTTCAGGCTCACAGACCTTCCCTGAGTCCAAAGGGCAGATACAAACAGTTTCTAATTAGGGAAGTGAGGGAATGTAGAAATAAAGGAGGAGCAATCAAGAAACATGAAACAGGGTCCTGATTCCTCCTCAGTTCAATTCAGTCACTCAGCCATGTCTGACTCTTTGCAGCCCCATAGACTGCAGCATGTCAGACTTCCCTGTCCATCACCAACTCACAGAGCTTACTCAAACTCATGTCCATTGAGTCGGTGATGCCATCCAATCATCTCAGCCTCTGTCATCCCCTCCTCCTCTTGCTCAAACTCATGTCCATTGAGTCGGTGATGCCATCCAGTCATCTCATCCTCTGTCATCCCCTTCTCCTCCTGTCTTCAGGCTTTCCCAGCATCAGGGGCTTTTCTAATGAGTTAATTCTCCTCATCATATGGCCAAAGTATTGGAGCTTCAACTTCAGTATCAGTCCTTCTGATGAATATTCAGGACTGATTTCCTTTAGAGTTGACTGGTTTGATTGCCTTGCAGTCCAAGGGACTCTCAAGAGTCTTTTCCAACACCACAGTTCAAATGCATCAATTCTTTGGCACTCAGCTTTCTTTATGATCCAACTCTCACATTTATACATGTCTACAGGAAAAACCATAGCTTTGATTAGATGGACCTTTGTTGGTAAAATAATGTCTCTGCTTTTTAATATGCTCTCTAGTTTGCCCATAGGTTTTCTTCCAAGGAGCAAGCATCTTTTAATTTCATGGCTGCAGGCACCATCTGCAGTGACTTTGGAGCCCAAAAAAATAAAGTCTGTCACTGTTTCCATTGTTTCCCCATCTACTTGCCACGAAGTGATGGTACTGGATGCAGTGATCTTCATTTTTTGAATGTTGAGTTTTAAGCCAGCTTTCTCACTCTCCTATTTCACTTTCATCAAGAGGCTCTTTAGTTTTTCTTTGCTTTCTGTCATAAGGTGGCATCATCTGCATATCTGAGGTTATTGATACTTCTCCTGGCAATCTTGATTCCAGCTTGTGCCTCATCCAGCCTGGCATTTCACATGATGTACTCTGCATTTAGGTTAAGCAAGCAGGGTGACAACATACAGCCTTGATGTACTCTTTCCCAATTTGGAACTAGTCCATTGTTCCATTTCCAGTTCTGTCTCTTCTTGACTTGCATACAGATTTCTCAAGAGGCAGGTAAAGTGGTCTTGTATTCCCATCTCTTTCAGAATTTTCCACAATTTTTTTGTGATCCACACAGTCAAAGGCTTTGGCATAGTCAATGAAGCAGAAGTAAATGTTTTTCTTAAATCCTCTTGGTTTTTTATGAACTCCTGAATAAAGCGAACTTTCCTACTCCAACCAACACTTGTCTCTAGAGTACTGACTTTTAAGTGGCAAGGAGCTGAACCTGAGTTTGATAACAATTTAAAAGCCAGTTGAGTTAACTAGAAAATGAAGGTAGAGCAAGAGAATGAAGAAACAGAAAAAGAAAGCAGCAATGGATAGGGCTAACAGGGAGCAAGGTGAGGGAGGCAGGTCAGAGGTTTGCAAGGGCCATGTTGAAGAGTTTGTTCTTCACTCTGTATCAGTAAATTACTAAAGGGTTTAAACAAGAGAGGAGCATATCAGTTTTTTTTTTTCTTTTTTAAACGATAAAGCAATTGCATTAAAAAAAAATTTTAGAGGAAAGAGGATTGCCATCATATCTGAGAGTCTTTAAAAATTGGGGGATCCCCAAGCCCATTCATAGATAATACATTAAAGAGACAGAAGTCAAGGAAAGCTATTAAATTCATGGTTATTTTTTTATTACAGCTAAAGGACAGAGATTAAAATCAGCCAAAGGAAGAAGCATGTAGGGCTGAGACCAGGAAGTAAAACCAAACAGGCCACTGTGGGGCTCCTGGGTATGGAAGCCTTTCTGTGTCCCCTGTTTCTTATTTAGGAAATAGGCTTCATTTAGGTGCCATGACCTTCCCTGAGTTCCGAAGGGCAGTTTAAACAATTGATGATCAGGGAAGGGAAGGGATGCAAAATCAAGGTGGGAAGGGTGGAGAGAAGTCAAGAAACAACAGTGCAACCTCGAGGCGGGGTTCTAGCTCCCCTGAGGGATGGGTGGGGGTGGGGTTGAGCCTTAACATTGTCTTTGAGCTCATCTACAGAACTAAAACCCACACCAAATGGAAGATGTTAACTACTTGATGAAGCATTCTTCATTTCAGAGAAAGTCAAAGTTTAATAACCTTGAGAACCACAGAAACTGATCAAGAGACCATCTGAGCCCAGATTAAAAGAGTGCAGACTCTGCACACACCTTGATCCTTATTAGCAATTCCACCTTGAACCTTTGCTATAAAACTCCTCACCAAATCCCCCCTGGCTTGGAGCACAGTTTTTGAAGGAATGAGCCTGCTCTGTCCCCCTTTGACTGGCAAAGCAATAGAGCCATTCTTTCCTACTTCACCCAAAACTCTGTCTCCAAGATTTAATTCAACACTGGTGCCTAGAGGCCTAGATTTTGGCATCAGAAGATTCCGAATGCAGAAATTCCAGTTGTCCTCTGTCCATGGAGTGAGAGATAACAAATCATTTCCAGCAGCAGTGTGTGACAATATATAGGAATGTTACCAACCCATGAAACTCACCCAAGCCTTTGTATTCATACTCCTTACTTGCACTCATTCTGCCCATCCCACCAGAGATTGGCTGATGCCTTGTGAGCCAACGTTCTTACCTTACCTCACACCATTGGTGTAGCCCAAAACCTCCAGGGAAACAAGGACACTCCCATCAAGGCTTAGACATTTCCTGGAGGAATTGAGGGCAAAGGCAAGACTTCACTCTGAGCAAGGTCAAATGCATTACCACACAAAAAGGGACTAGAGAGAGACTGAGGTAGATAGAGATGGGGAAAGCACACAGGAAGTGAGTGTGTCGTCCAAGCAAAAGATGGAGGAGGCCAAACTGGCATGGTGGAGGAGACGCCGATGGTGGAGAGGAAGGCATGCGTAAAAGAGATCTGACTAGTTTCATTAGAGACGTTTTTTTTTTAATTCTGGGAGAATTTTACTCCAATCAAGATGGAATAGCAGAGACTGGATCTATTTTGCTGCCAAAGGCAATCAAAATTTATTTACATATTTATCAAATATATCAAAGGTTTTTAAGACCATGAAGGACATCAAGCAAATAAAGGACAGTGGTCTCAGTGAGGTGAGGAACAAAGGAAGTTGAGTGCCTCGATTGTCCTAGTTTACTGCCTTGAGAGTTTACAGGAAAAGTTGAGGAAATGGAACTAAGAACAAAGGAGAATAAAGTGGACAGGGTTTGCAGAACAGAAGACTGAAGAGAAGACAGCGGCAGTGAGAGAGAACTCCAGAGGTGATGAGCAGAGTGCTCCCAGAACATCAGCTAAGTGTGGACCAAGGCGTGTATGTAAGGAAACTGCCCAAGGCTGAGGAGGAAACCACCTAATGGGGTCAGAGGAACTGGTGCCTGGCCCTCACCCAGACCCAGGACTAGTCCCACTCCCACCCACCAGACTGGAAGGCCTCACAATTCATGGACTACTGGGTAGAGCAATTAGAAAGGTTTGGGTTGTGTGGAGAAAAAATAATTAGTCTTGGATTAAATACTAGTCTGACCCTGCCTAACAAAGCTTAAAGAAAAATCTGAAAAGATCAAAATATTGTCAAATAAATTAATCGTGTCACATAGCAAATTTCAAAAATATAAAAATAAAAAATATATAGCACCAAACAAATTGGTTTACTTTAACAACTAGCAGCACAGGCAGCTGTGACCAGTTCACTAAGCATGGTCAAGAGGAGATACCCCACATCCAAAGTGAAGGGCAGAAGCCAGGAGGACCCCATGCCCAAAGGGCAGTGGCCAAGAGTAGTTACCCCACTTCCAAGGCCAGGGCCGGCGGCCAAGAAGAGCTACCCAGCATCCAAGGAACGGTGGCTGTGTGGGCGCAGGAGGGCCTAAAGGAGTTATCCCACACTGAAGGTCAAGAAAGGTGGCAGTGAGGAGATACCCTTTGTCCAAGGTAAGGAGCAGCACCTGCACTTTGCTGGAGCAGCCGGAAGAGATACT
>SJYC01054182.1:0-18713 GCA_006408675.1 Madoqua kirkii
AGTTGCAGGATATAAGGCTGATATACAGAAATCTATTGCTTTTCTACACACTAGTAATGAACTATCAGAAAGCAAAAAAAAAATTCTGTTTAAAATCTTATCAAAAACAATAAAATATCTATGAATAAACATAACTAAGGAAATGAATAACCTATATTCTGAAAACAATGAAACACTGATAAAGGATTGAAGATGATACCAAAGCATAGGAAGATATTCCTTGTTGTTAGGTTGGAAGAATCAATGTTGTTAAAATGGCCCTACTTCCCAAAGAAATCTACAAATTTCTTGCAATCTCTATCAAAATACCCATGACATTTTTACAGAACAAGAACAAATAATCCTACAATTTATATGGAATCACAAAACGCCCTGAATTGTCAAAGCAATACTGAGGTAAAAAGAACAAAGCTGGAGATATCAGTGCTTCCTAACTTCAGAATATATTACAAAGATACAGTTCAGTTCAGTTCAGTTCAGCTCAGTCGCTCAGTCATGTCCAACTGTTTGCAACCCCATGAATTGCAGCACACCAGGCCTCCCTGTTCATTACCATCTCTTGGAGTTCACTCAGACTCATGTCCATCGAGTCCGTGATGCCATCCAGCCATCTCATCCTGAGTCGTCCCCTTCTCCTCCTGCCCCCAATCCCTCCCAGCACCAGAGTCTTTTCCAATGAGTCAACTCTTCGCATGAGGTGGCCAAAGGACTGGAGTTTCAGCTTTAGCATCATTCCTTCCAAAGAAATCCCAGGGTTGATCTCCCTCAGAATGGACTGGTTGGATCTCCTTGCAGTCCAAGGGACTCTCAAGAGTCTTCTCCAACACCACAGTTCAAAAGCATCAATTCTTTGGTGCTCAGCCTTCTTCACAGTCCAACTCTCACATCCATGCATGACCACAGGAAAAACCATAGCCTTGACTAGATGGACCTTAGTCGCAAAGTAACATCTCTGCTTTTGAATATACTATCTAGGTTGGTCATAACTTTTCTTCCAAGGAGTAAGCGTCTTCTAACAGTAGTCAAAATAGTATGATGCTGTCCCCAAAACAGAAACATGGATCAATGGAGAGCCCATAAACCCACATACCTATGTTCAATTAATCTACAACAAAGGAAGCAACAATGTACAATGGAGACAGTGTATTCACTGAGTGGCACTGGGAAAACTTGACAGTTCCACATGAACGAATGAGATTAGAACATTTCCTCACACCATAAGCAAAAAGTAAACTCAAAATGGATTACAATTTTAAATGTAAAACTTAAAACAATAAAACTCCTAGAAAGAGCACAGGCAGAACACTATGACTTAACACCTACATAAATATATATATTTGAATCTATCTCCTAAAGCAGAGGAAATAAAATCAAAAATAAACAAATGGGACCTAATAAAATTTCAAAGTTTTTAAACAGCAAAGGAAACTATCAACAAAATGAAAGACAACCTACTGAATAGGAGAAAGCATTTGCAAATGATATGAGCAATAAGGGAATAATATAAACAGCTCATACACCTTAATATAAAAAGATTCCATTATTAAAATAGAAGACCTGAATAGATATTTTTCCAAAAAAGATATACAGATAGCTAACAGGCATATGAAAGGATCAACAGCACTGATCATGAGATTAAATGTCACCTCACACCTCTCAGAATGTCTATCATCAAAAAATCTACAAATAAAAAATGTTGCCAAGTATGTGTAGAATCCTCTGCTGTGAGGAATTCTCATACACTGTTGGTGAGAATTCTCATACACTGTTGGTGCAGCCTCTATGGAAAACAGTATGGAGGTTCCTCAAAAAAACAAAAATAGAATTATTGCATGATCCAACAATTCCACCCCTTAGTATTATATCTGAAAAAAGCAAAAAAAAAATCACTAATTCAGAAAGATGCATGCACTCTCATGTTTATAGCAGTGTTACTCAAATACCATAGTTAAGATGTGCAAGCAACCCAAGAGTCCAGAAATAAATGAGAGTGAAAGAGATGTGGTATACTTATACAGTGAAATATTACTCAGCCACAAAGATGGTTAATGGTGTCCTTTTATGCACACAAATTTTAAGTGAAGTCCAGTTTATCTGTTTTTATTTTGTATCTTGTACTTTTCATGTCATATCTAATAAAATAATAGAATATTGCTTATTCCACTGTCACTGAGAAGTAGCCTACTGCGTGTAGTAAAG
This sequence comes from Madoqua kirkii, assembly GCA_006408675.1. NCBI lineage: Eukaryota > Metazoa > Chordata > Mammalia > Artiodactyla > Bovidae > Madoqua > Madoqua kirkii. The sequence goes on from SJYC01054182.1 coordinate 2,200, forward strand.
GAGAGCCTGCATTTTCCCCAAGAAACCAGCTCTTTGTGTCCTCCTAAATATGAATCATGTATGGATGTGAGAGTTGGACTATAAAGAAAGCTGAGCACTGAAGAACTGATGCTTTTGAACTGTGGTGTTGGAGAGGACTCTTGAGAGTCCCTTGGACTGCAAGGAGATCCTAAAGGAAATCAGTCCTGAATATTCATTGGAAGGACTGATGCTGAAGCTAAAACTCCAATATTTTGGCCACCTGATGCAAAGAACTGACTCATTGGAAAAGACCCTGATGCTGGGAAAGACTGAAGGCAGGAGGAAAAGGGGATGACAGAGAATGAGATGTTTGAGATGTTTGGGTGGCATCACTGACTCAATGGACATGAGTTTGAGTAAGCTTCTGGAGTTGCTGATGGACAGGGAGGCCTGGCATGCTGCAGTCCATGGGGTCACAAAGAGTCAGACACAACTGAGCAACTGAACTGACCTGAAATATGAATCCTAAAGAAAATAATTTTATGAGTGCATATCAAGAATATTCAGACCAGCATAACACATAGTACTAAAAAACAGGAATGAAACTTTTGTTCATTAACAATAGAAAAGATGAATAAACTTTGCTAGTTATTCAATGAGAATGAAAATGAATGAGCTATAGATGCACACTTCAACACACTAAGTATCTAAAATATTGTATATTTTGTGAAAAAAGCAAGACAGTAGAATATACCTGCTATTTTTATAGGAAGTTCCATGTGAGGCACAATTAAGCAGAATTTTTTTAGGAGTAAATGTATGTATGTATAGAAAAGCTTTAAGAAGAGAACAGTATGAATGCAAAATCCAGAATATTGGTTGCCTTTGGAAGAGAGAAAAGGGATTTGATAAAAAAAATATACATGAGCTTTCTAAGGCTCTATTTCTTATCAAGATACTTGATACTTCGATGATTCTTTTGTTATTTTATTGTTGTGGTTCAGTTGCTCAGTCATGTCTGACTCTTAGCTACCCCATGGACTGCAGCACTCCAGGCTTCCCTGTTCTTCATGATCTCCTGGAGCTTGCTCAAACTCATGTCCATTGAGTCAGGAATGCCATCCCACCATCTTACCCTCTGTCATCTCCTTCTCCTCCTGTCTCAATCTTTCCCAGCATCAGGATCTTTTCCAATGAGTCAGTTCTTTGCATCAGGTAGCCAAAGTATTGGAGTTTAAGCTTCAGCATCAGTCCTTCCAATGTATATTCAGGACTGATTTCCTTTAGGATTGACTGGTTGGATCTCCTTGCAGTCCAAGGGACTCTCAAGAGTCTTCTCCAACACCACAGTTCAAAAGTATCAATTCTTCAGTGCTCAGCTTTCTTTATAGTCTAACTCTCACATCCATACATGACCACTGGAAAAACCACAGCTTTGACTAGATGGACTTCCATTGGCAAAAATGATGTCTCTGCTTTTTAATACCCTGTCTTTGTTTATCGTAGCTTTTCTCCCAAGGAGCAAGTGTCTTTCAGTTTCATGGCTGCGGTCACTATCTCCTGTGATTTTGGAGCCCAATACTTATTTTATTAACTTTTACACATATATATCACATACCTCTGTATTATCTTTCTTTGACCCATTCTTAAACACTCTTGTCTTAATAATAAAAATTAACAATTTTCTGAAATACATAATAACATTGTTGAAATGCCTACTGCCTTTCTCTAACTTCCTACTGAGCTGGAATCTTTTATTTCATAGACACTGCATGTCTTAGTTGGAAACTTCCAGCAACAGAAATGGTGTCTAAATCCACCATCATGGAAGCCAGTGTTAAATTTCTTAAAAGCATGACTCCTCCCAAGTCCTTAATGTGCTGAATTGAAAACTGTCTCCTAGTGACTTTTGCTACTGGTAGTAGTGCTATCTAAATAAGTACAGCTTTTTAATCTCTCATTTGATTAGACCTATCCCTGGTTATTCAAAAATATCCACATATATCTTTCCTTCGACACTCTAGCCTTCTGTACCAAATTTCCTTGGTGAGCATGCTCAATTTCTTGAAGGCCAGAACAGATAAGGAATGACTGTAGCCATTTTTATTCAAGGTCTTTTTTTTTTTTTTTTTCCAAAGCTTCCTGGTTGTTTCTCAGAAGAGCTCATTGTCTATTTGGGAGAAGTGAGTTGAACATAGGAAATGAATTTAACTGTCAAAGTCTGTGAACAGACAAAACATACTAAAAGAATTTAAAAGATAATTCTCAGGAGAAGACTCAGTTATGCTTAAAAGAAGGATAAAACATTTTATTATTTGATTAGTTGTGTCACAGCTTAAAATTTTAATCTGACTTCATCCATTGAATAACAAGGCTGCAAACTAAAAAGAAATACACAATTGCAATTGAATTTAGCTTTGATTTTACAGAGTAAGACTTGCCCCTTAGAATTCATGAAATATATTAACATACTCTAAACATCAATATTAATAACATCAGCAGTCCCAACTTTTTTGGCACCAGGGACTGGTTTCATGGAAGAAAAATTTTCCATGTACCAGAGGTGGGTGTGGGGGTAGGGGATGATGGTTTTGGTTTTACCCACTGTTCACCTCCTATTATTCAGCCTGGTTCCTGACAGACCACGGGCCAGTTGTGATCTGTGGCTCAGAGGTTGGAGGATCCCTGAACAACATGATGGACGAGAGATCTCTTATGTCAGCCTTCAAAAATAGTGGTCCCTTCCCTTCCTCCAGGACAGAGCTGCCTAGAATCTATTCATCATGTATGAATGGACATTTTTGGAACACTGATGTGTTTTTAAATTAAATCCCAAGGGAAAGGATACCCAGACTCTTTCTTTATCACTTGCTAGCTGTCATGTTGCTTCTTGGTTTCCCATCTGTATGTTGGTGATAAGAACTGGACCTGCTTCATAGGCTGGTAGTCAGGACAGGATGTGGTGATGTCATTGAAGAGCTTAGCCCTGGTCCTGGCACATGCTAAACTTTCAATAAACACAGAGTTAGCTTTACTATAACGTCCCCCACCATGTCCAAGGAAATCTACAGTTCTACAGCCCCAAGTGTCTTCTTGTGTATTCTTGGGGATTTCTCTTCTGGAGGATGTCTCCCTTTGAGACCAGACTCAGGTATTTGAGGTGGTCCTAGCATTCCTCCATCTTGGAGACGGAAAGGGGAACACTGAGTTCCAAGAATTCTATTCAGTTTGCCTGGCAAAATAGTAATTCGGAAAACTTGAAAACTAGAGGATTTCACATAAACATCTACAGATCCTAGAGTCTATTTAAGAACTATACTATCCACCAGCTCTGGGACTGTGGGTCCTGTCCTCAATGCATCATTTTCTAGAGCTGAACAATGTCTTTTCTATTTGACAAAAAAAAAATGCTTTCTCTGGGCTTCCCAGGTGGCACTAGTGGTAAAGAACACGTCTGCCAATGCAGGAGATGTAAGAGATATGAGTTCAGTCCCTGGGTCAGAAAGATCCCCTGGAGGAGGGCATGGCAACCCAGTCCAGTATTCTTGCCTGGAGAATCCCATGGACAGAGGAAACTGGCGGGCTACAGTCCATAGGCTCGCAAAGAGCCGGACACGACTGAAGCGACTTAGCACCCACACCGTGCTTTCTCCAGTTCCCAATCATCTCCTTCCTGCGTGGCCCCTTCTCTCATAGCCACACATTCAGTCCCTGCACTCAATGAGTTTTCAGTCCTTCCTCTTCCTAACTGAAAAAGACTTCCTTTATTGAGAACATGAGTTTGAGTTTTGCTATGTGGAAATGGAATGTTGTCTGCCATTCCAGTAAACAAAGGATGTTGCCATTCATTCCATATTTACAAATCAGCCACTGAGGCTGCCTCCCCAGCTCCATGGTACACCCTAAGGGGAATACAGGATGGAGAAAAACAGGAAGCATTCTGTGCTTTGGATACTGGCTCTAGATACTGAAGATGTATATCAAAGGAACAATTTCAACAAGCCCAGAGTCTTGCGTCTTCCCATACACAGAAAAGTACTAAAATCATTAATTTGAGATGTCTAATTTTTTTTGATTAGCAGTAATACTTTGATATTTGACTACATGTTTTATGTTTATTTCAACAAGGAAAACAGAAATCCATATCTGGTTCCTCCCTTAGGTCTTCAGAGATGTTCCTCAAGCTATCTGAGGGGCTGTCTCCAGGGTTATATGAAAAGGTGAAAAGGTTAGTAACTCAGTGTGCCCTACTCTTTGCACCACTGTGGACTGTAGCCCACCAGACCCCTCTGTCCATGGGGATTCTCCAGGCAAGAATACTGGAGTGGGTTGCCATGCCCTCCTCCAGGCAATCTTCCTGACCCAGGGATTGAACCCAGGTCTCCTGCAGTCCATCAGGAAAGTCTAGGGCTATAGATGTCTGGCTTGCTTCCAGGGCTATAGTCTTCAGTCATGTCCCCAAACTTGCACTTGAGGTTGTATGTTTTTCTTCCATCGACAACTATCGTAGATTTTAGGTTTTGATTTTTTAGTTGATTTTGAATTTCTTCTCGCTTGTCAGAGAAACCTTTTTTTTTTTTTTTTCCTGCAGCAAGTTTCTTTTTGTACTCTCCAAGAACAGCTTGCTGGCTTGCAAAAAAGAAGAAGCAGGGCTCTTTGAGGAGCTGTCAGAGAGAGCAGATGCCACCCCAGCATGGTGCTCCTGATCCCCGCAAGTGGCACATAACACTTTATTTGTAAAGAGAAGGACACAGAACTTCTCTTCTCCCCATGTTTTGATTCGCATTTTATTAGGCACCCAGTAGGATCGTTTGCAAATCGCCATCTTCACTCACGTATTTCTCTATCAGCCCCCAACCTACCAGAGGGCAAAACACAAGCATGCAAGAAGCAGAATGTTGCTAAAAGGAATCAGAGGAATGCAGCTCACAATTGTGATGTTTTATTCTTCTCTAAAAAGTGCCTTTTGTTTATAAGACTTCTGAGAGAAATGAGTGGTTTCTGCCAGCTAAGCAGAGGTGGTACAAGGTTAAGCAGAGGAAGGCTATTGTAGGGGAAAAAGGCAGAGGCTGAGGTTCTAGGTTTAGCACCTCACTTGCAGGCTGCATAGTTTATGTTTTGGCATAAATAATTTCATGCCTAAGCCTCGATTTCCAAATAATTTTTTTCCATAGAGTTGGCCTGGATGCAGGGAATCAATGCAAGCAACTTATCTGGCCATTGCCATATGGTCTCCTTCATCTTTTCTGATAATGAGCACCCTTTCCTTATCTAGGATTTCTCATATTAAATTTGGCCTCCATAAGCACTAGGAAGACAGTACCTTCCAAAGAAGAGTTTTGCTTTACTCAGCTGTTATATTATTTTAATCACTGTAGAGAAGTCTTGCTGTTTTAATAAGAAAAATTATGATTCCCACCCCCCACCCCTGAGTTTATTAACTGGGAAACTATGGCATGAAATTCTGATTTCTTTCAACTGGGAAATGTGTCCTAGGGAATCTTTTGAAACATGGAAGAAAGCCCAGATTGTGTTTGGTTTATCTTTTTTAAATAAATTGATTAATTTATTTTAACTGGAGGATAATTACTTTACAATATTGTGGTTTTCGCCATACATCAGCGTGAATCGGTGATAGGTATACATGTGTCCACTACCCCCATCCTGAGCCACCTCCTTCCCCACCCCATCTCTCTAGGTTGTCCCAGAGCACTAACTTTGGGTGCCCTGCTTCATGCATCAAATTCACACTGGTCATCCATGTTACATATGGTAACGTGTATGTTTCAATGCTATAATCCATGTATAGTGTAGGCATCCTCTAGTGTCAGGACTTCTTGGGAACTAGCCGTTCCGTAAGTGGCTCAGCATGTCTTCAGTACAATTTCGACTCAAAGTAAAGCTGTCAGCCATTACTGAGGCAACTGGGAGGTAGAATAAAAGTTTGGGGTCAATGCTAACTTCTTGTCTCTTTTTAAGCATATTAGAAGTTTTATTTCCATAGATACATGGCAGTTGTATTTGCTTAGCTCTTTTGTTTCTTCAGGATTTGGAGAAGGGATTGGACTCTTGAGTTGAGTTGCTCCCAATCTTCCCCAGGCTAGATGCTTAAGGTTAGAGCTTCCAGGGTGCTTAGAAGGTTGAAGTCAGTGATCCCTCAGAGTCTCTTCCAAGCCTAGGCTCAGTGAGGTGCCACAAGATTCACTCTCTGGACTGGCAAACTCCATATCTCTTGTCTCTATGTATTTCTTATACCTCTTACCATGAAGCAAAGACCACCTCCTGTAGTGATTTCCTCTATTATAATCCCTTAATGCCATTGAAGGGCTTCATTTCATCACTTAAACCATTTCATTGTAATTATCTATTTTTCTGTAATTATCAGCAGGCATTGTCTGTGAATTTCCTGGTGACAAATACCAGATCTCATTCATCTATTTATTCCTGGACTTAACATAATGGGCAAGCATTTTGTTGGGGGGAAAATACAGTACTGCGTTGAATGAAATTGAATAAATAAATATGGCCCCTGATGCAGGCAAAGCTGTGGCCCATCTTTTTCTTGGTCTCATGGATGTACCCTTGACATAGGAAAGTTTGGCTAAACAGGGAAAGGTCTGAGGGAGAAAAAAAGACCCATCCATGTTCCAGCTCTTTAACTCAGCTTTGCCACTTGAAGAGGGATGGTGGGAGGACATGGTTAAGGGAATCAGAGAAAAATAGTGGGAGAGATCTGTGACTCAAACCACCCCAAAGCTTATTTCAACTCCAAAATTCTCAGTTACATGATATAATAAAGGCATTTATGAATTGTGCTTTATACTGAAACATATTAATTGATGGTGCTCATTGAAATATACTGGTGTATGACTGGAAATAATTAGATCACTTGGACTGGGGGTTTGAGTTTGTGAGAGGTGAGGATGAGGAGGGTCTGATATTGGTTTGTTGAGGTGATACCAAATTCTTGAGGGTCTTGAACGCTAGACTGAGGCAGATATATGTGGATAGACATCAGTGCCCTTGCTTGCTAATAGGGAAAGGGATCTAACATTTTATAAAGACAAAGAATGAGACTGGCCACTAAAACTCAGACTCAGAAATCATATAATGAGCTTTGGGAAGACCCTCATCTTAGTTTTCAATTTCTCTTTTCCCCAAAAGGAAAACCCATTGGGGCCAATTAATACCTCCCCAAGCCTTTATTTTGCCAGATATCATCTTTATACCAGGCTTCTAGAACTGTTCTCATAAAGTTTAAAAGTTGATGTGTATAAGTTTATGTGTTTCCTTGTAAAATGCATTTGCTATATTGCTTCTGCTTGAAATAAAATGTATTTTCAAAGTTATAAATATGAAGTTTAGAAGAGAGCATATTTCTTGATAGAAATTTATTCCCTATGACACAGTTTGAAGTTTATTTTCCATTTTTTCTTTATCTCTGTTTCTTCACAATGGTGTTTGTTTTTTTGCCATTATGCAAAATTTGCAGCCAGCTTCTCTATAGTGTTTGTGTATAACTCTTTAATCAGATGAGAAAGTCACTCGAAACTTTTTCTGAAAATGTCCATAGTAAGAATAGTTTTAAAATATTCAAGTAACTCTATGTAAGGAACTAAACCTCTGTAAGTATGAACCCTGTATCCATAGTAAGTGTAAACTATGGGCAGATAGTTCACAGTACAGATTCACATGTATTTCCAAGCTAAAAGCCTATTTACACTTTCAAGTTATATTACTCAACATTAAGGAATACCTTGTACTTTGTGATACATTTCAAAACACACTATTTCTTTCCACTGTACATCATTGGTTATGGAACCAGTGTGGCTTCTAAGCACTTGCCACAGTTCAGTTCAGTTACTCAGTCATGTCCAACTTTTTGAGACACCATGGACTGCAGCATGCCAGGCTTTCCTGTCCATTACCAACTCCCGGAGCTTGCTCAAACTCATGTCCATCGAGTCAATGATTCCACCCAACCATCTCATCCTCTGGCATCTCCTCCTCCTGCCTTCAATCTTCCCCAGCATCAGGGTCTTTTCAAATGAGTCAGTTCTTCCCATCAGGTGGCCAAAGTATTGGAGCTTCAGCCTTAGCATCAGTCCTTCCAGTGAGTATTCAGGACTGATTTCCTTTAAGATGAACTCGTTGTCTCTCCTGGCTGTCCAAGCGACTCTCAAGAGTTTTCTCCAACACTACAGTTCAAAAGCATGAATTCTTCAGCACTCAGCTTTCTTTATAGTCCAGCTCTTACATCCATACAAGACTACTGGAAAAACCATAGCTTTGACTAGATGGACCTTTGACCACCACAGATACTGCTTAAAAACACTTATCTCTGCCATACATTAGGGCACTATAGCTCTGGGTGCCCCCTAAAGAGGCTGTTGACCTTAGGAGGACTTCAGTTGATGATCTGAGCATTAAGTGTAGTTGACCAGTTGCAGTTTAGTTTTCAGGATCAAAATCAGTGATCAAAATTCAGCTTTCTGAGTCTTTCTGTTTTCTTGTTAATGTCAATGCTTTCGAACTGTGGTGCTAGAGAAGAATGAAGCAAGCAGTTGCTCAGTTGTGTCCGACTCTTTGTGACCCCATGGGCTATATGGTCCATGGAGTTCTCCAGGCCAGAATACTGGAGTGAGTCATTGTTCCCTTCTCCAGGGATCTTCCAACCCAGGGACTGAACAAGGTCTCCCACATTGCAGGCAGATTCTTTACCAGCTGAGCCACAAGGGAAGCCCAAGAATACTGGAGTGGGTAGCCTATCCCTTCTCCAAGGGATCTTCCCAACACAGAAATCAAACCAGGATCTCCTGCATTGCAGATTCTTTACCAACTGAGCTATCAGGGAAGCCATGTATGAAAACATCAGTTTTGTTGTTGTTGTTTTTTTTAAAGGGGGCAGGGAAGATCTACTGGGTCCAATGAACAGGGTTATCAGTAAAAAAATTCTGATCAAGATGTATATATGGAAAGGTATTTCACTATTTATTCGATCATTTAGTCATTGATAATGACACACAATGAGAGCTTAATTTGTTTCAAGAACTGAGCCATCTCTAGCAGAGCCCCAGAATCTTAAATTGGCTAGCAATCAAATTCCCAATTAGACTAGAGTATGTGGGTGCTCTCAAAGGGGGAAATGTTGGAACCAGAAATCAACAGAAATGTTAGATAAAATGATGCCACAGTGGATAACTTTTCCTTGTCTATGACATTATTTTCCAGCTGGGAGATCATGTAAAACGAGTGTGTTTAAAAAACAGAACTTTAATGGTGAGTGAGAGTCTTTCTCCTATTCCTCCATATGATGCTAACTTTGTTTAACCTAGTAAGCTTGTAATGCATTAGTAGATTTTTATTTGATTTAGCACAGCATTCCTTAGGGTATGTCTCATAGAGTTCTATTCCTGAAAAATAGAAAATCATAGTGTGGGAAGTTCTATGAATTTTTATAGACCCTCCTTAGGGATTATCTGCATACTAAAGGCTCTGAGAATTCCTGCAGTAAAAAGGCTTATTTAACTGACCCAGATTTTTCCTAATTTACTTGATCATGTTTTATGCCAGTTGTGGTTATGCCTTTTTCACTCGCCCTCTATAAGAGAGTTAGCACTACTGAATACAGAAACAGACAGGCAGCAGGCATCATGGTGGCTCTGATGCCAAGAGAGCTGGCAACAGAGCACCAGGAGAGCAAGGATCTGATTTTCCCCAGCTCAAGGCTTCTTCTATGCACCATGCTACCAGGTGAAGAGGCAAGGCAATATAGATATGCAACTACATGATTTATTATCTATAACGATCCACTCAGACTTGATAGGAAAAGCAATGAGTTTGTAGTACGTGAGAAGTTTTCACACATGTAAGATTTACGAATTCATTAAAAAAAAAAAAAGCACTTTCCTTGCCCTGTCCCCTTTCTTTGCTCTGTCTGGCTTTCTACCCAGTATCTGTTTTGATCCATCAACAATGCCATCTAGGGACTTTCCTAGTAGGCCAGTACCTAAGAGTCTGTGCTCCCACTGCAGGAGGCCCAGATTCGATCCCTGGTCGGGAAGTAGATACCACGTGCCTCAACTAAGAGTTCATATGATGCAACTAAAGACCTCGAGTGCTGCAACTAAGACCTGGTGCAACCAAATAAAGTAATTAATTAAAATATTTGAAAAAACAAATGAAAAAACAGTGCCATCTTGCATAATGTCTCACAAGGCTACTGTCAGGGACTCAGTGAGATCAACTTATTTCTAAGCTTGATTACATACACACACACATACTCTACTCATTAGCATCTTTTAACCTGATACTAACAATAGCAGAACCACTATGGAACGCTATTCTAGTAACAGAATTATCACCTACAACTGTTCATTACACACTTTGGTATAAAAGTTCAGTTCAGTTACTCAGTCATGTCCGACTCTTTGCTACCCTGTGAATTGCAGCACGCCAGGCCTCCCTGTCCATCACCAACTCCCAGAGTTCACTCAGACTCACATTCATCGAGTCCGTGATACCATCCAGCCATCTCATCCTCTGTCGTCCCCTTCTCCTCCTGCCCCCAATCCCTCCCAGCACCAGAGTCTTTTCCAATGAGTCAACTCTTCCCATGAGGTGGCCAAAGTACTGGAGTTTCAGCTTTAACATCATTCCTTTGAAAGAACACCCAGGACTTATCTCCTTTAGAATGGACTGGTTGGATCTCCTTGCAGTCCAAGGGACTCTCAAGAGTCTTCTCCAACACCACAGTTCAAAAGCATCAATTCTTTGGTGCTCTGCCTTCTTCACAGTCCAACTCTCACATCCATACATGACTACTGGAAAAACTATAACCTTGACTAGATGGACTTTTGTTGGCAAAGTAATGTCTCTGCTTTTGAATATGCTATCTAGGTTGGTCATAACTTTCCTTCCAAGAGTAAGCATCTTTTAATTTCATGGCTGCAGTCACCATCTGCAGTGATTTTGGAGCCCCCTCCCCCCCCCAAAAAAAATAAATTCTGACACTGTTTCCCCATCTATTTCCTTTAGGCACAGGTAAGTGCTCCCTGTGGTCCTGGTCCTCAAGCAATTAACCATCCAGTTGAAGAGATAGATACTCACATGGAAAGAAAGTGACAGCCATCTTGTTGGGATGTTTGGGGTCAATCAGGTTTTGAGTGTTGAGTTAAATAGGAGAAGACTTTCAAGTAGAAGTGATACCTCAACCAGAGATAGAAAGGAGGGATTCTTAGTGACAGGGCTTCATAATGACAGAATGTCAGAGCTGACGGCTTCCATAATCACCACTGAGGCAATGCATTTTCCAGTCTCCCTCTCTAGGAAGATCCCTGGACCCATCATGCAAAAGAGTCTTGACAATAAATCCCTCCATTTAAAAGGAGCATAGAGTTGTGCTCTCCCTTTTCTCAGTGGTAACAGTCTAGTGGGAGAGATAACTCAGCAAATGTGAGGAGTTATGACAAGGCAAGGTAATGGGCATTATGGAGTGCAGATGTCCTACCAGCTCAAATTGAGAGTTAGGGGCTCAAAAAAGAAAGAGCTCAGTCTTGAAGTGTGAAGAGAGCCCTGCTGACCTGCTTTGCAAAGCACAGAGGACATCTGTGCAAAGGAAGAGAGGAATGAGAATTGTCACCCTGCTCGGGGATCCAAATAAGGGGGCTACCATTCATTGGTCAGGGTGTCGGAAGTCCTGGGTTCCAGTTGTGTGCTGCCGGGTGCTATTACGTAACACTGGTCTTCTGTCTTTGGGCCTCGGGTTTTCCATCTGTGTGCAGGGAGGATTTGCCTCTGAGGTATCTTCGTATTTTAAGCTGTGTATGATCTTTTCAGTAGAGTGTTTAATAAGTTATGGCTTCTCTTGCCTCACTCCTCTTCCTGCTCTGCTTTTGTCAGAAAGCCTTTCCTTAACCAGGGCTGCATTCATGGAGGGGAGTTTTCCACTTCACACGTTAGGAAAAGTCCACTGTTCTCTAGAGCACTTGACCTTTGTGTTAGAGTAGAACAAAGTGCTATTTCAAAGTCAAACTGGACTGATCAGTATCCAGACCTTTTGCCTCTTCCATGCTGTGTGGTCTTTTACATATTTGTATGACTATTCTGTTTTCATTGGACAAAACACAATGAATTTAATGAACTTTTTATTAAATTCCATTTTGTACAACTGGAAAGAATTCTATCTCCTCTCCAGTTTATGGGCTTGTACATATTACTAAATACTTAGGCTTTTAAAATATGTTTTGTGGCTATTTGCTGTTTTGTTATGCCTTAACTTGGTATGAATATTTTTGAGAAACTGAAAAATTGAGAAAGTAGAAAATATAATTCACATGTGTTTTCACCATCCAGAATTTAACTGTTGTTAAATTTTTTCCATTTTTGCCTCTGGTTGAATTTAAAATTTTTAATAAGATAATAAAATTATTTCAGATGAATGTAAAATTTCCTTTGATCACTACCAGAAGTCTGTTCTCCAAATCCTTACCATGTGCTCCATTTCCAAATTTGAAATGCATCCATTTAACAAGATTTATTCAAATAAAAATATCCAATGGACATGTACAATAAATAGACTTCTATGAGTTATATTAGTGTTTGTTTCTTGGTGTTTTAATTTTTTAATGTATTCCAAAAAATAAAATATAGAATTAAATTATATCAAGGGGTAATCAAGTAAATAAGAATTGAAATAATGAACTAACACCACCAAGGTAACAGGAAAAGGCGGGAGAATGGTCAAGTGACCCTTGAGTTGTTCCACTGGATATGGCTCCGGGCCCTGTGACACTTCCAATTGGTCACTCCTGTCATAAACTGGATTGGAGAAGGAAATGGGAACCCACTCCAGTGTTCTTGCCTGGAGAATCCCAGGGACGGGGGAGCCTGGTGGGCTGCCGTCTGTCGGGTCGCACAGAGTCGGACATGACTGAAGCGACTTAGCAGCAACAGTCATAAATTGGATTCTACCTTGTACCTGTGAATATTGGCTGTGTTGCCATTTGCCTTTCCTTTATCACAGTTCAGGGTCCAGACAGGGCTTTGCTTTCCCTATGGAAATAAAGGGAAAGATTTTTCTTGTTTCTGCTCTTGAAGAGCAAGGGAATGAGAGAGATACAAGTGATCCCATTCAGGAGTCTGAGTCTTGGAAAAGTGAGGCAAAGGCTCAGGGCCAGTTGAGAAATTATTCATGATCTGATTTGCAAAAATAGTGAGGGTCAGTGATTTTTCCAATTTATTTTCAATGGCATGTGGCAGGCATGGTTGTAAATAATTTATATATGGTATCTCATTTGATCCTCGTGATGGCGTTATGGACTGAGTACTCTTCTGTTATGGGCTTCCCTGGTGCCTCCTCAGGTGTCTCAGTAGTAAAGACTCTGCCTGCTAAGGCAAAATACATGATTTCGATCCCTGGGTTGGGAAGAACCCCTGGAGAAGGAAATGACTACCCACTCCAGTATTCTTGCCTGGGAAGTCCCATGGACAGAGGAGTCTGGTGGGCTACAGTCCATGGGTTCACAAAAGAATTAGACAAGACAGTGTCTAAACAACAGTGACAACTCCTATGTTGTCCCAGTTTACTACTAAGGCAGGCATGTTGCTAGATGAAACCCCAGGCATCTGAGCTTTAAAAACCCAAGCCTGTTTAGCAAAAGTCCAGAAACATCATGTGAATCAAATTGTTCTTATTATGTAACCTCAGTCATGTTTCATTGTGTCCCATCTCTCTCGATATTTTTTTTTCTTAAAGTCAGAGCTGAGCCCTGTAACTGCCCAGTGATTCACAGATACTTGAATGAATTTTTTTCTTTCTTAAGTTAGCTAAAGTTGGATATGGTTGCTTAGAACTAAAAATCCTGTTTGTTCATAGGCTCTGCTTCCAATTTCTTAATTGGGTAACACTGATCTTTACTCATTTCCAAGAAACTGCTTAAATACCATTTTAAAGACTAAGCTTGATATTACAGGTTAGATTTACAATCTCACATGCAAGTTACATTCAAGTTACTACCTCTATTCTATTTACTCTCTGTGATTAGTGCCTAATTTTAAAAGAGAAGTCAATTTTATTTCCCTCTAAGGAACTTAATTAGTTGATGTGTTTGGTGGAATAACATCCCCCTAAGATATTTAGGTCTTAATCCTTGAAATTTGTGAATGTTAATTTATATGCCAAAAAAGACTTTGCATATGTGACTAAGTGAAGACTCTTGAGTTGGGGAGATTATCCTGGATTATTTGGATGGGCCCTAGATATAATCACAATGTGTTTAAACAAAGAGGTAGAGGGAGATTTGACTTCAGAAGACAAAAAGGAACCGTGATGTAGAAACAGATTAGAGTGACAAGCTTTAAGGAAGAGAAAGAGGCCACAAAACAAAGAATCCAGGTGAAAAAGCAACGAAACAGGTTCCCTCCTCAGAGTCTTCAGAGGGAACCAGCTCTGCCACTACCTGGGTTTTATTGCTATCAGACCATTTCAGACTTCTGACCTCTGTAACTACAAGGAAATGCATTTTTTTAAACCATTAAGCTTCTAGTAATTTGTTACAGTGGCAATAGGAAACTAGGTATTGATGAAATAAGATCATTTTTTAGGCTTATGCTTGGTTTAGAAAAGAGCACATTTCGACTCTATTATGTTTTGGGCCTGGGGAAGATCAACGGCAGCCCACACGCATGCACTGGAAAGTGTTCAGGCAGTTAGTGGGAAATTATGCCATGATTTCTCTTGTGAAGAAGGCAGAGCACTTTTATGATCAATGAATTTTAAGGTGGATAATATGAAAATTGCAGGTGGCACAGAGTTGATGAACTGGAAAAGTTTGTATCTCAAATTATATTATGATGTTTTTTCATGAAGTATCATTAGCAATATTTCTGCCACTGGCTTTTCTAATGTTGGGTGTCATCCAGTGTTGCTAAGAGTGGTGTCAGGAATTTAGTTTAGCTGGAACACCAACAAAATACAACCTACATCTAAAGAAAAATCCTAGAAGAATTTATGGGAAAATAAAGCTCTTTTCTTTTTTCTTCTAAGTGCCATTTACCTTTTAGAGAATGTAGTATAAATTAATCCCTGTAACCAAGTCATTTGAAATATTACAAAGCTTGGAGAGTAGAATTCCTGTATGAAGATACCATACTCCTGATAAGGTTTTAGAAATTTTATTGAAAAAACGTTTAAAAAATTTTAAGTGACTATAGGATGCTTTATTGGAAGGGGAGAAAAAAGAATCCTCTGATTCTTCTCAAAATGGTGTGTGTGTGTGTGTGTGTGTGTGTGTGTGTGTGTGTATGTGTGTGTGTGTGTGTGTGTGTGTGTTTGTGTCTGTGTTTTGACGTGTTGAGAGTAGTAAGGCAGAATGAATGAATACCTGTTAGAATTCCCTTGAATAATGTCTCAATGCATTGCCACTGTTAATAAAATTATGGTTGGTGCACCAAGCAGAATACATTTGAAATAAATAGCTTCTTAACCAATATTACAGAGATTTCCAATATCAACTTGTTTCTGTTTCACAGTGTGTAGATAAAATGAGATGGAAAACACACATAAAGGTCATTGCTTATGCTGTAGTTATATGTCTTACAATGCCTGACTGATGTTTCTAAAAGAGTGGCTGAATACTTACACCATCCAGGATGGATATCCTCTCCGATGCTGACAAACACACATCTGTCTAGATAATAGAACTGATTTTTTTTTCATGTGTATTTGTTCACATAAATACAACACATAGAGCATTCAGCTGTGACTCATGAATAAATCTTGAAGATGCACGAGAAGACACAGCATTCAAATTTGATTTTCAACTAAAAGTCAGTGGATGGAGGAGAGAGATCATTCCATGGGAAAGGATGCTATTTTATTAAATACCTATGGTTTCATCAGGGAGGTAAGGCTGCACATTATGGAGGCTTTGCATGTCTTAGATTCAAATTGTGCTCATAAAAACCAGGATGGTTAGTGGTTTTTGTTGTTATTGTTACTCTTATTACCTTGATAGCATCATGATCTTTGCCATCTAGCTCAATGGAAGGCCATTTTAATTTAGTTGCTTTAATGAATGAATCCACATTGAGCAACTAAGGGGTACTTAAGTTCAGTTCTGGAGGATTAAAGAAAAGCAACGGTTCATTTCCATAAAAAACTAAGAGTAGAATGAGTAAAATATCATTCCCAATTAGGATCTGCAAAATGTGGCTCACGTACTTACTATCCTTCAGTGTTCATGGCAGATTTTGCTAAGCACTCAGTCCTCTCCTTTCTTTTGAACTTGGATGTATCTTCTCCTCTCAGCATCACACTCCAAGAAGCCACCACCAGTGGACTGAAGATGATATTGTCAGTGAAACTTATTTACTCTCCTTGTTCTCAAACTTCTATAGATATCTCTGTCAATTTGGGCTGCTGTAGCAAAAAAAGTCCCATGGACGGAAGAGCCTGGTAGGCTGCAGTCCATAGCATCGCTAAGAGTTCGGCACTACTGAGCAACTTCGCTCTCACTTTTCACTTTCATGCATTGGAGAAGGAAATAACAATC
>SJYC01054183.1:0-126987 GCA_006408675.1 Madoqua kirkii
GCCTGGTAGGCTGCAGTCCATAGCATCGCTAAGAGTTCGGCACTACTGAGCAACTTCGCTCTCACTTTTCACTTTCATGCATTGGAGAAGGAAATAACAATCCACTCCAGTATTCTTGCCTGGAGAATCCCAGGGACAGGGGAGCCTAGTGGGCTGCAGTCTATGGGGTCGCACAGAGTCGGACACGACTGAAGCGACTTAGCAGCAGCAGCAGCAAAAAAATACCATAGATTGGGGTGGCTTAAACAATAAGCACTTCTCACAGTCCTGGAGGTTGAAAAGTTCAAGAGCAAGGTGCCAGCAGATCCAGTGTCTGGGTAACACTTACTGCTTGTATCCTCACATGGCAGAGGATGCTGTCTAGTGTCCATTATCCACCATCAGAGGCAGAATTTCAAGCACGTCTGCCCACTGTATCTTGGTATTCGAGTCACAGAGGAAAAGACAAACCAGGCAACACTGGATAGAACCGTGCTTTACTCATGTAGAGAAGAGACAGGACAAGATGTGGTTCAGTTGTGGGTTTCCATGGCCAGTGGGTCACACTCAGCAGCCTTCAGTCTGCACACACCCTGTCTTGTGCTGGAGCAGAAGGATCTTGTTTCTTTCTGGAAGAGGACAGTTACAATAGTGGGCTTGGGCAGGTGCTATATGATGCACATGGTTAGACAGAGCAGAGGGGTACACATTGAGTCTGATTTCCCTGACAAGATTTCCCACATAAGGTGATAAGTCCAGCTCTTTATCTCTTGGGTGGCTCAGTCAGTAAAGAATCCACCTACAGTACAGGAGACCTGGGTTCAGTCACCGGTTCAGGAAGATGCCGCTGGATAAGGAAATGGCAACCTACTCCAGTATTCTCGCCTGGGAAATCCCATGGACAGAGGAGTCTGGCAGGCTGCAACCCACAGGATTGCAAGAGTTGCAATGAAATGATTGCACAGGAAATGATTTAGCAAGTAAACCACTACCACTGAAGTGTTACAAGCCCAAGGCCCATCCTTCTGTGTCCAAGTAGGGGTCAAAAGGGTGTGTGCAAGAGATTGTTTTTCCCAATGAAATTAATCTCATCATGCGGGCTCCACTCTCAGCTTACTGTCCCCTAAAGGCCCCACCTGTTAATATCATCTCATTGGAGATCAGGCTTTCAGAATATGAATAGCAGTAGGTAATCCAGTCTCATTCAGTGACCCTATTTATTTACTTGACAAATGAGGATAAAAATATCTACCCTCAGAGGAGTTGCTGAGATAGTATAGGTGAAAGTTCTGACGTATTGAAAGGCCAAAGGTAGGAGATGTTATCCCCTGGGTGGGTGGATGAGATTTGTACACGCGAATTAAAGGTTGTGAATAACACTGCAATTACTAACAACTTCTGATAGGCCAGGAGCTAGTTTTGAAACCAAAATCCCAGCAAAAGTGAGAAATTTCCACTTGTATCATTCTTTCTTTCTCTCTCCCTCCTCCCCTTCCCTCCCTCTCTTCCTCCCTTCTTTCTTTCCCTCCTTCATTCATTCAACCAGGTACATACCTACTCTAGGCCAGCATCTGTGCTTTTTGAGGAGACTTCACACTAGTGGGAGAAATACCCAGGATGCACACTGTTCTATATCTCAGAATTGTCTGCAGCTCTGGGACCAATTAGCATTTAATTTCAATAACTGGGGCAAAAGGCTCTCCATGCTAACCTAGTTTGTTGCAGTCCTACCTAAGCTCACCTGCCTCACAGATCTTCCTAGAATGAACAGGAGAAGCTGGACACACTGTCTTTTTTGATGCCCAGATGGCGCATGTGTGACTTTTCAGCACAGAAAATTTAGCATCTTTTTGTCAAGCCTTTGTAGAGGAAAAGAATTGTCATTCAGCAGATTGGAAATATCCTCTGTAGCATTTTTTGGCACCTGCTAATTATGCAGATTTCTTGGTAAATGAGCATTTTGGAAATGATATGTTTGGAACAACAATATGTAGCAAATATATTAAGGTTTTTTTTTTTTTCCCAAGATGCTTGTGTGCTTATGGAATCTTGACTGAAAGACTCAAAATGGTATCAGGATTCCCTCTGCACAGGTGAGCATGCTCACGTAGTTAGTTCTCATGCCACCAGTATGGCAATCACATTAAAGATACTCGTATGAAACGATGAAAATATCATTTGTATTTTTCTGGTGGAAGTGAAGATAAATTTTAAAGGAGATTAAGAAGGTGAGAGAAAGAAGCACTTGAAAAGAACATTCATTTAAAAATGACAAAAAAAAATTCTCAGTTTGCTCTCTTAATCAAACAAGGATAATAAAATCTGTATTGCCTTACAGAATTGTTTCGAGGTACAAATTGTGTAAGAGATTAACATTCCTTAGAGAGTTGGAAACATGAGGTGTGTTCTGATGTCCCTTCCAGTACTAACTTAAGATAATGTGTTTGAAGTCACAGAAAGTGAAATTGTCTCCAGGTTGCTAGGAACAGTGCTCTTATTCCTAAGATGGATGTAACACATTAGCCAAAGGGATAAATAGACCCATGACTGGTTAGAGGCAACCAGTCTGGGGACATTGTCCCCACCTCAAGTCCATCAGGCCACTTTGAGAGATGAGTGGGTAAGATTCTTGCCGTACCTGCCACCCAGTGGTGTCTTTATTGGATTGCTTATGAAACACCACTGCTCCAGGAACTCTCACTTCTGTGGACTCTATGCAGGGTCTGCACCTAATTTTGAATCCATAGGATTTTTTTTTTCAAAACATGATTTATTATTTTTTTCAATTTTATTGAGGTATAATTGACATACAGAACTGTATAAGGTATATAATTTGACTTAAATACATCATGAAATGATTATCACAATAATTTAGTAGTAGCAGCTAACTACACAATTAAAGAACTAGAAAAAATTTTTTTTGTTATGAGAACCCTTAGGATTAATTCTTTCAACAACTTTCATATTAAACATACCCAGCAGTGTTAATTATATTTATCATGTTGTACATTGCATCCCCAGTGATTATCTTATAACTGGAAGTTTGTACGTTTTGACTACCTTCATCCAAATTTCCCTCCCTCCATGCCCCTACCACTGGTAACCACAAAGCTCATCTGTTTTTTCCATGAGTTTCATCTGAAGTATAACTGACCTGTAACATTATTACTTCCAATTTTATACAACATAGTAATTTGAAGTTTCTATGCACTTCAAAATGATCACCACAATACCAGGCTCTTCTGTCTATGGGATTCTCCAGACAAAAATACTAGAATGGGTTGCCATTTCCTTCTCCAGGGCAACTTCCCAACCTAGGAACTGAACCCAGGTCTCCTGCATTGCAGGCAGAAGCTTTATAGACTGAGCTACATGGGAAGCCCTAGTTATAATAAGTCTCACCATACATATACATGGTTATTGACTGTATTCCCTACATTGTACATTTCTTGTCTATGAATAATTTATTTTGTAACAGAAAGTTTGTACCTCTTAATCTTCCTTACCTATTTATTTTCTCCCTCCAACCTGCTTTCCCCCTAGTAACTACCTGTTTGTTCTCTGATCTGTAACTCTGCCTAATTTTATTATATTTGTTTTGCTTTTTAGAGTCTACATATAAGTGAAATCATTCACATACACTATTTATCTTTCTCTGTCTGACAGTATAATACCATCTGTGTCCATCCACACTATCACAAATTGCAAGATTTCACTTGCCTTTTTATGGCAGAGTAATACCCCATTTTATTATATGTATATGTGTGTATAATAAATATGTTACACCTTCCTTATCCACTAATCTATTGATGGGCTCTTGGGCTGCTTCTGTATTTTGGCTAGCACGAATAATGCTGCTGTGAACACAGGGATGCATGTATCTTTTCTAATTAGTGTTTTTGTTTGTTTTAGATAAATACCCAGGGGTGGAATTAGTGGATCATATGGGAGTTCTATTTGTAATATTTTGAGGACTCTGCATACTGTTTTCCATATTGGCCGGACACATTTACATTCCCACCAATGGTGCACTGGTGTTCCACTTTCTCCACAACCTCACCAGGACTTGTTATCTTTTTCATAATAGCAATTCTGACAATGGGGCTTCCCCAGTGGCTCCGTGGTAAAGAATCCACCTGCTGTGCAGGTCTAGCTGTACTACAGCCCTCACTTTGGTCTTCTGCATCACCAGCAGATTCTTTACCCTCTGAGCCACTTGGAAAGCCCAGGTAACCTTTCACGGATTCTCAGATGATTTCTGTAGTATCCTTGACAAGTAAGGCCATTTGCTACTTGGACACACTCAATAATAGAAGATCCACTATCTTCATCCATTTAACTTTGCCCTGATTGTGGGAATTGTATTTCTAACTATTTGACTTAAATAGTTTCCTCTTTCTGTGCATTCAAACATCCTACCTCTCTGTTCATTGGCCTTGTGACAGTTCTTTCCTTATTTTGCTAGTATTTCTACCAAAGTGCTAACTGATGATTTAAGATTTTCTTCTATAAAGACTATCTATCAACAGGAAATTTTAAAAAAAAATTGTATATAGAACCTCTTAAGATTCACAAAGGATAATTAAAGATGGTGAAATTCCAAGCTCTGGCTTATAGAGAGGATCCTATTCCTTAACCGTCAATCACATCAGGGAGGATGCTACCTCACCCCATTTTTGGTGTCACAGTAGCACAATAGGAAGCCCTAGAGGGACACCTGGAGTATTCATGAGGCATGGAGGATCAAACACTGTTGTAGAGTTGGCAGGCTTTCCTATGAGTGGGGCATGGATAAGACAAACCTCTACGATAGTTCCATGTATTCTCATCTGTAGAAGGAAGACATTTGTTTCAATCTCAAAGGTTTGTTTCAGTCTCCATCAGCAAGGTAGATTTGGGGTGCATATTATCTAACAGTACCCTAATTTAAATTTATGATTACAGGATTCAATTCATACAAACAGAACACTGACCTTGTAGTTGGGATTAATTTAACCTTTGAAAACCATGTGCTGTCATACAGTGACTTGGAAAGTTGTGTTTCTTTAAAATCATGTCGTCTCTCAGCAGATACTAATTTTCATTTCTGGTAAGTGCTGGTCAAATTATTTCCATCCATGTTGGCACTGGATTATTATGTATCAGAAGAGATCTGTCAGAGAGTTATATGTGAATAGAATGCATATGAATTACAATAGTTTACTTCTAAGCAGTCTATAATATGCTCAGATAGCACTTAGAAGCCTTTTTTTGAAACTTAACTGTGTTAAAGTGGTAAAGATTAGAAACTAATTATGCATACATAGTAATACCAATATTTGTAATTAATTTGATTTACAGCACACTAAATAATAAACTGGGTTAAAATTTTAATAAGTTATGTGAAGAGTCATTAATGTGTTCCTTTTCTGTTGCCCTATTCATTTTTAGAAGTACATTAAATGAGTTTTGATGTTTTTAAAAGGAGATCAAAGGCATGTGCAGCCCAGATAAAGCCCAGAGAATGTGATCATTTAGCAGCAATGCAGATTGTTCTTATAGCTTTCCCTCAGGCCGCTGTGATACTGTGTATTTCAAGAGATGAAAAGAACTCTGTAAAACAATTAATTTCTGTGAATTGGGCTCATCCATTAGGACAGAGGCAGTTTTTGGGAACCATGAATTGTGATGGAAAAGGAGGTTGGTGAAGGTACATCTTGGGTCATGTTCTGCCAGGAAGTTACAAAAGGTGATGATATATAAATTCATATGTTAGCAAACAGAGCCAAACTGAGATGACATATTTGAGTCTTGATTCCCTGGTGGCTCAGACAGTAAGTGTCAGCCCACAATGCGGGAGACCTGGGTTCGATCCCTCAGTTGGGAAGATCCCCTGGAGAAGGAAATGGCAACCCACTCCAGTACTCTTGCTTAGAAAATTCCATGGGTGGAGGAGCCTGGTGGGCTACAGTCCATGGGATCGCAAAGAGTCGGACACGACTGAGCTACTTCACTTCATTTTGTGACACTATATGGCACTAGAGTACAAAGTACACTCTGGAGTCTTTACTCTCTTTCTAGAATAAACACATTTCTGTCCTTCCACCAATTGATCCTGACAACTCCATAATTATTCGTTTCTTCCCTGGTGTGATAGAAAGATCCCGGGTACATATATATTACAGTACCTAGCAAGGTGCTAGATTCGTTTTAGGTGCTGCACAATTAATTGCTGAATGAATTGTTAATTAAGTAGGTATGATGTTCTGGATTATACCAGACTCATAGTTCTCCTCTTAGGAGGCTCCTCCTCAGTAGAACTTATTTTCTATTGCTTTGCCTTGATGATGTTTGTTCTTGTACAAACGTGGGCTGCCTGTCTTATATTCCCACTTAACCCAATCACAAACATTCCCTGTGGTTCCTCAGAGGCTTCCTTTCTATTCTAGACTTTTTGGCTGCTCTAGGGGAAGGGTCCCCAACTTCTGGGGTCTAACGCCTAAGGATCCGAGATGGAGCTGGTGTAACAATGATAGAAATGAAGTATGCAATAAATGAAATGAACTTGAATCATCCTGAAACCAATCACCACCCCCCTCCACCAAACTGGTCCCTAGTTAGAGGCTACTGTGCTCTAGAGAAAAGAATTCTCTCATTTGTTAGCCTTTGGAGCAATGCTGTAGCTATTTGTCATATGCAGTGATGTGGCATATAGCTGGCTATAATATATGTCGATATTGTCATTATTGAATTCAACAATGGCTTGTGAAGAATAATTAAATGAGATACAATGGAAACTAAATTTCTGGTTCTTACAAATGTTTTGTTACAAAATATAATATATGTAGCACATATTTGGGGAGAAAATCCCCAGTATTAGCACTATTACCAAGGAACGCTGCTCAGGTATAGACATGTTTTCCCAAAACTCTAGAACATTTCCCATAACATAAGAATATGTCGTTTTTTATTCGAGTGTGCAATTAGGTAGCACTTAGGGGCAGTGTGGTCAGATATTGCCCTGTAGGGCCTACAAATGAGTTGAAGGAAATCTAAGTAGTATTAAAAGAGAGAAAATACAAGAAGGGGGTTAGATTTTATAAAGAGCATGAAAACACAGGTGAGTATATAAGAACTTCTCGAGTACCTGCTTCTGGGTCATGAGTCATGGGAGCCTTTTCATGTTGCTTGGCCCGTGCCCTCTCTCTCCCTTTGCTTTACTGTGATGTTTACGTGACTGCAAAATGGTGGTGTTTGTGAGCTGGCTGAGATCGTGTGATCTGACAGGCAGTCCCTCTGAGCAAGCTGCTCTCCTGTTCGTTGGGATACCAACAAAAAGGCAAATGTGCTGAGGAGGAGGTAGACACTGTCTTACATGATTCATATGTGCATGTGAATAATAATGAAAACAAAGAGCCACATAATTACGATTCTCCTGCATGCTTGCTATGCTTCAGAGTTCCAGGAGATAGAACCTCACTTTAAGAAAAATATTTACTTTAGACTGGAGGAAACTGAGCTGCTCCCAGCGAATTTGTGGCAGAGTCAGGACCTGTCCTTAGTTCTGTCCTGGATCCATCCTCAGATCTCTGTCTGTCCCACTCCAAGGCCTCTTTGCCTCTACACTGCCTTATCTGTCTTGATGAATAATTCCAGGGGATAGGGTTCTATTTTATGTATCTTGGTAGCTGAACACCAACACATGCTATACTTGACTAAAATAATAGCTAAAGGAGTGGTACTCTTCCCCCACCCCTCTTATTCTAAAACATGTGTATATAAAAAACCCTGTATGTTAACACATATATATGGAATTTAGAAAGATGGGAGTGACAACCCTATACGTGAGACAGCAAAAGAGACACAGATACAAAGAACAGACTTTTGGACTATGCGAGAGAAGGCGAGGGTGGGATGATTTGAGAGAATTTGGAGAACCTGTATATTACCGTATGTGAAATAGATGACCAGTCCAAGTTTGATGCATGAAACAGAACACTCAAAGCCAGTGCTCTGGGACAACCCAGAGGGATGGGATGGGAGGGAGGTGGGAGGGGGTTTCGGGATGGGGGACACATGTACACCCGTGGCTGATTCATGTGAATGTATGGCAAAACCCACCTTCTATTTTATGTATCTTGGTAGCTGAACACCAACACATGCTATACTTGACTAAAATAATAGCTAAAGGAGTGGTACTCTTCCCCCACCCCTCTTATTCTAAAACATGTGTATATAAAAAACCCTGTATGTTAACACATATATATGGAATTTAGAAAGATGGGAGTGACAACCCTATACGTGAGACAGCAAAAGAGACACAGATACAAAGAACAGACTTTTGGACTATGCGAGAGAAGGCGAGGGTGGGATGATTTGAGAGAATTTGAGAGAACCTGTATATTACCGTATGTGAAATAGATGACCAGTCCAAGTTTGATGCATGAAACAGAACACTCAAAGCCAGTGCTCTGGGACAACCCAGAGGGATGGGATGGGAGGGAGGTGGGAGGGGGTTTCGGGATGGGGGACACATGTACACCCGTGGCTGATTCATGTTAATGTATGGCAAAACCCACCGCAGTATTGTAAAGTAATTTTTCTCCAATTAAAATTAATTAATTAGACTAGTGCTTCATTTCTTATATGATTGTATACATGTTCAATACAGGATACAGGATGCTTGGGGCTGGTGTACAGGATGATCCAGGGAGATGGTGTGGCGTGGGAGGTGGTGGGGGTGTTCGGCATTGGGAGATTGTGTACATCTGTGGCTGATTCATGTCGGTGTATGGCAAAACCAATGCAGTATTGTGAAATGGAATAAAGTATTAAATTTTAAAAAATAAAAAAATAAAAACATACTAAGTTCCATTAGGCTAAAAAAAATAAAAATAAAATAAATTAATTAATTTAAAAAGAAAACGGTAAGAAATATCAATCTAATAAAGTAGTAGTTTGTAAACAAAGGTGTTTTTGCCCACAGGGACCAATTTGACAGTGTCTAGAGATGTTTTTGATGGTTGATGGGGGGCAGTGGTACTGGTTTCTAGTATGTAGAGGCCAGAGATGCTGGTAAACATCTTGCCATGCACAGGAAAATCCTCCACAACAAAGAATTATCTGTTCCAAAATGTCAATGGTGCAATGCTTGAAAAAATAAATGGTTTAATAAACCAGACATTTTGGAAACCTTCCAATATCCATCCTTGATTTCTCCTTTCTCCCTGAGTTAGGTGTCCCTAGGCATTCTTTCATATATTCTTTTGTATCTACTGTAATATATTTACTACTAATATAAGTATCCATAAGTAATACAATGGATTTCTTTAATATCATTCAGCAATTTGATTTTTTTCACTTAAAATGATCTTTTTGATATTTACCCACTTCTATTATATGAATATACCACCATTTTTATCCATTCACTTTTGAATCTTTTTTTATATACAGCAAGTACTATCCTTGTACATGTGCCTGTACATCAGAGTTCTAAGGTTTACACAAAGAGGTCAGATTTTCTGGATTGTATCAATATGTATTGCCAGCAAAAGTGAATCTAAGCTACCATTTCCTCACATCCTGTCCAGAATGTGATACTGTCAACTTTAATTTTTGTGAGAAATTCCTTTGCTTACATTTTAAAGTCTGCTGGGAGTCCTTAATACTTAATCTCAAAGGATTATATTACTCCTTTAACAGTTTATGTGAATAGTCATTAATACGTCCCAGTTCTATTGGCTTCTATTTTTGTTTAGAAGAAAATTAAATTAGTGTGAGTGTTTTTTGTCAATAGGTTATATTGCCTCTTATCCAGTTGCAGACTAAGCATCCATTCCTGAGTTGAATGTCCAAACTGAAGTGTTACATCCAGGGGTTACCATGGACTCTCCCTTTACTCTGACCACACCTAGGCATCCCACCCTCAACCATCTGAATTCATTCCCTTCTCTCTGTCCTTGCCACTAGTCCCTTTATCTGTCTTCATAACCACTGATGGAATTTCAGCAACATCTTAATTGGCCTTCTTGTCCTCAGTACTATTCTTCTCTAATCCGTTTTCCATATGTAGTACAGAATAATCTTTCTAAAACTCAAAACTATTCCCCTTCAAACCTTTTGCTGGCTCTTCCCAGTAAAGTTCCCCTTTGCATGGCCTGCCACCTGCTTGCATCTCTAGCCTTCTTGCTAACTAGTCCCTCCACAGTCTAGTCTACATTTCGCTCCAATGGAAGTACCAGCATCCATTGTAAGGCCAGGCTTCCCACGCCTCTCCCCTTAGACACGCTCCTCTCAGTGCTGTGATGTCGTCAGTATACCCTTGGTCCAGGTACTCCTGCCATCCTCCTCGTTTCTGAGGAGAGGTCATTAGGATGACATTGGAAGACGGTGGGATGTCTTCCCTCACCCTCCGCTCACCCCAGGGAGCGTGACCATTCCTCTCTGTAGCGGCCTGTTTCATTCTATCACATTCCACTTTTGTTCTCTCTCTCCTCATCTACTTTCTTACTAGGACTTCAGCTCCTTGAAGACAAGGCTGTCTCTGTCTTCATTTCTCTGATTCCCAGAACAGAAGACATGTTCATTAAATGGAGAAAGAGAAACGGTAATGGCCTTCTTAACTTTGAAGCATCTCACATCTCTCTAAGTCATGAACACAAACAGAGGTGAGCCCTGAGTTAGAGAACAGACTCCCGCTTTGAACTTCATGTGAGGTGTCAGAAGATCTCCTCTACCAGAACCAACCTGCTCTAAATGTTCTATATATTTTAGATTCACCATACTGTGGAGTGTGTTTCTCCTGAGGTATTTTCATTAGTTTTTAAAGCCCACATGTGTCTTAAAGGAAATATAAACCACATGTTTGACATTCATTTACACTTAACTATGTTATTTTTTTCTATAAAAAAGAAAAATGTAAATTGATGTTCACATGCCTTTGGGGCTTTTTAATAAATACAACTTTCAAGTTCTTTTTCTTTCCATGGAAGTATTACAAAGGAAAATGCCTTTGAACAATAGAAGGTTATGGCTCAACCCCAAACTCTAAGTAAATGGTGTTTTAGTAGCTTCCAAACTTTAGTGAAAGCCCTTATCCAAGAGCTCTGAACCATAGATTCCCCGTTGTATTGGCTCTCTTCAACTGTCAGAGGTAGAAAGAGAGGGTACCAACCCTCGGTTTATCTTTGCATCTTTAAAGTTAATTTGTCCGAGAAAACGTTCTGTACTTAGAACATGTGGATTATAGCCTTGATTCATGCTAGAAACAAGGGTGACACCCATATTCTACTTGCTTCCTAACATTGTTAGGATCACTGGGTGACATGAATGTGAAAGTTGGCGAGAGGGTGAATTGATGCAAGCTCTTTAGAAGGACATTGGGCAATATCTGCAGGAATTTTAAACAGTGCATAGGATTCTTGACTAAAAATATCTGAGTGCTATATAATCACTCCTGGTGGCTCAGAGGTTAAAGCATCTGCCTCCAATGTGGGAGACCCAGGTTCGATCCCTGGGTCGGAAAGATCCCCTGGAGAAGGAAATGGCAATCCACTCCAGTATTCTTGCCTGGAGAATCCCATGGACAGAGAAGCCTAGTAGGTTACAGTCCATGGGGTCACAAAGAGTCGGACACGACTGAGTGACTTCACCTTCATGGATATATACTCACAGAACTATGTCAGAATATATGCTTAAGAATATTCATTGTACTGAATTTTTTCCTTAGAAAAAAATTATATAATCTAAATTAGCTTATTGGGAGCAAGTTAAAGAAGTTAATGGAATATGAAATGATTGTTTAAAAATTTATATTTACATACGTAAACATACATATAGGAAAATAGCACCCGGATATGATATGTGAGAATAAAAGCTAAGGTATGGTCACATATATTGGATTGTCTCATGAATGAAGAATAATATGGAGGAGGAAACAAACAAAACAAGATATGGAAAAGGAAATACATGTATTTTGCAAGTGATTACAGAATACTTTTTTATTGGTAGGATATATAAGAAAATGTACAAATACTTATCATTAGTGAAATCTATTCCTTTTCTTATTATGTTACTACTACACTTGTAATTTCATATCATATCCATGTGTAGGCAATGAACTTGGAGTAAATTTTTCCTTTTTACACAAACACACACACACAGACATACACACATTCACACACATAAGAACACTTAAATAATTTTAAAAGAAAAGCAGAAGTATACAGTTCCTTAGCCTAACAATAAAGAACACAATCTTCAGAGCAGATGGATTTGGGTGTGAATCCTAGCTCAGCTCCCATTCCAGTTACATCACCTTGGGAAAATTATGTGAAGTCTCTAAGCTTCAGTTTTATTACATGAAATTGGGAGACAATAACCAACCTAACTTTCAAGCTTATTATGAGTTGCATTTTATAGTAAATAATGCATATAGCTGAATATGTCTTGCAAAATAATAAACTCTTATTAAGTTAGGTTTATAGTTAGTTTTTGTTATTATCCTCACTATAAGATAGCTAATAGAGGCTTCCCTGATGGTTCAGATGGTGAAGCGTCTGCCTGCAGTGCAGGAGACCTGGGTTCAATCCCTGGGTTGGGAAGATCCTTTGGAGAAGGAAATGGCAACCCACTCCAGTACTCTTGCCTGGAAAATTCCATGGATTGAGGAGCTTGGTAGGCTATAGTCCATGGGGTCGCAAAGAGTCGGACACGACTGAGCAACTTCACTTCACTCTTCGCTTAAAATAGCTAATACCTGTAAATTTCTTTCTCCATTAAGAAGACTAGTTCAAGGCAATTTAGTCCTCAGCCATGATTCAGGGCTAGTTTTGGGCAAAAAGAAATGTAAGAGTATGCTTCTGATAAGGTCCAGCTGTTAGATCCAAAAGACTCAGACTGTTGAGTGGGGACAAACCAAGTTTGCTGAAGCACCAGCTTTCATTTGAAACACAGCCCCCATATCCTATGTGTGGCCCTTAGAATTCCCAGCTCTTAGCCAGCTCACAGCGTTTAGCTTTCCCATTTTTATAAGCAGTTCCAGTATCAAGTTCACAGTCTAGAATCCCTGATCTCCAGCTTAGTGTCCTTCAGTGGATCCGTGGTTTAGGGCATCCCTGGAACAGACTTTTCTAGAATTTAAAAAAGTTACAAAGTATACTCCTGACCCAAAACCATTTCTTGATTCTGAAAAGAAATTGTTCCTGGAAGTGCTTCAGGGGAAAGATTTGGAGGAGCAGCTTTCCATTTTGACTTGAATTGCAAACTCACATTAAAAAACATTAAGGATAATAAACTGGAAATTCAATTACCAGGCTTGAAGCCAGAACACCGCCACTCGATTTGGATTTGCATCTTAACTTATAGCTTGTTCTTGCCAATATTACTTACGATTCAGACCTTTGCTCGTGGTATGAAAGCACTTAGTGCACAGATGATTTCTCACCAAGTGCTTTTTGATGGACCTGCCCAAATGTCGATTTGGGTATGAGTTAAAAATAGGAGGACATTTAAAATATTTCTCCCTTTTCTTTTTATATTTTTATTATTGAACTTTGAGAATCCATAGAATTATATGACAACGGTTTCAAATTTCTATATGAAATTGTGTCTCCTCTTGGATACCAATCAAGGTTTCTGTTTGGCTTATAATCGAATTTGTTTATAAGACACTCAAGTTGGGTTGCTGGACACCTGCCCCTATGAGGATGAATCCTAATAGAGGGGTTGGGGAAAAATTGAGGAGATAGGTTTTAGCCTTGCCAAAGAAAGCAGTTATAAGGTCATGAATTTTTGGCTTGCCTTGATTCTTTTAATAATTCAGGTGTCCAGATGAGGGCTTCCATGAATATGGATAAATGATCCTCAAGATGAATCTTTCCAATTCCTTTTTGAAGAGTGACACGACTTAGTCATGAAGGGCATAGGCAATATCAAGTGTGTTGTTCACATTCCTTAGGTGTGAATCCATGCTCCATCGTTTATCAGCTATGTGACTATGAACAAGTTACTCCAAACTTTCTGTGCCTCAGTTTTCTCATCTGTAAAAGTGGGATGAAGGTGAGAGTACCTATATTTTAGGGTTGTGTCATGATAAAGCATTAATAATGCTTGTAAAGCTCTTAGAATAAGGTTTGGCAATAGTAAGCACTCAGTAAGCGTTACTTTTTATTATTATGAGGTGTGATTCACCAAAGACGTACAGGGATCGCCAATTGTTCTGCTTGGTGTAGAGAAAACAGTGGTTTCTCTCTGGATGCCTCCCAGGATTTTGGCTTCTGTCTAGAGCAGTGAATCCCAGTCTTGGATGCAATTGCTATCACCTGGTGTCAAGGTATAATTTTCAAAATTTGAAAATTGGATCCTCATATAAATAAAGGGTGAGTAGTAGCCAAAATTTATTCAATTCATTAATGAAAGAACCAACAGGCAAAGTTCAAAGAGAATTAGAAAGGCCAAAAAGGTGTTCAGTCAAGGTTGACAACCACTGGTCTTTAAGTTTCCCTCATTTCCTAACTGCATTCTATATTATATACAATGTCAAGAACATGGTATATGTCCTCAATATTAAGGGCATTATAAAGTTAATAAATTAAACAAGCACAGATCGTTTTGGAATGGCTGGTGTTGGGATGGATAGAGGTATCTGGCCAGCTATCAATAAAGGTGGGAGCTTTCACAAGAGATGGCCATTCCATCCTCAGTTTCCGGCAGACAGCAAAGAATTCTCTAGTTAATATTCCTTCATGTCTGGTGCACTGTTTACATAGCTGAACCCACTTTACAGGCCTCTTGAACGTGTAAACTATCTCCTCATTCCTGCCTGTTGTAGGTAAATCTTTTCAAATGTGTATATTCTTTCCTCTCAGTCATTAGCAAAAGTCTTATCACAAGATAAATGTCATTCTTTTTGGCTTTTATTTTACTCTCACAGCTTCAATGGCTGTTGAAACAACTCAATTGTTTTCAACTCCAGGATTCTCATCTCTTTCGCTCAAGGTGATGCTTCCAACATGGTTTTGCTGCTGGTAGCAAGTAAGATGGGAGAAGGCAATGGCACCCCACTCCAGTACTCTTGCCTGGGAAATCCCATGGATGGACGAGCCTGGTAGGCTGCAGTCCATGGGGCCGCGAAGAGTCAGACATGACTGAGCGACTTCACTTTCACTTTTCGCTTTCATGCATTGGAGAAGGAAATGGCAACCCACTCCAGTGTTCTTGCCTGGAGAATCCCAGGGACAGGGGAGCCTGGTGGGCTGCAGTCTGTGGGGTCGCACAGAGTCAGACACAACTGACACGACTTAGCAGCAGCAGCAGCAGCAGCAAGTAAGATGGATGATTGGGGAGATGGGCTTCTCAGCTACCATTTCCTCACTGTGATCTCTTTTAAGGAGCCATCAGTCTTTCCTTTTGGTTTTATTTCATTCTCCCTACCCTTCATGCTTTTGTTTGTGCATTCTATGACGAAGGTGGAAATGATCTTCACTACTATCACCAAAATTATTTTGTGGAATGAAGCTGCGTGATGTGGATAAATAATGGCAGTAAGTGCTAGAATTCAAAATGAGACTGAAAACACAGAAGTTGACTCGGACTTGAGCGAAATAAGATGATGGCTGAACTTTTCTACCTGAGACAGAGCAAGACATTTGTTTCTGTTCCTGTGAGGGAAGAGGAGTGAACAGACAAGGTGAGGGTAGAAATTTGGGCA
The DNA here is from genome assembly GCA_006408675.1 of Madoqua kirkii. Classification (NCBI taxonomy): domain Eukaryota; kingdom Metazoa; phylum Chordata; class Mammalia; order Artiodactyla; family Bovidae; genus Madoqua; species Madoqua kirkii. The sequence goes on from SJYC01054183.1 coordinate 15,668, forward strand.
GCTCTATGAGGTGAAGGGCCAGAGTCAAACCTCTGGTCGAAGGGAGGCTGCGAAGACATTTAAGAACAAGCTGACTTTGTCTGAAGCTCTTGACGTTGCTGTGATATGAGACCTGCCTCTTTGCAACCCTGTTCCCCAAGTCTTCAAGAAAGTCTATTTCACACATGTGTATCTATGATGGATACATGTACACATGTCAATTATAAAAAAAAATCATGGAATTTTATGTTTGGATCAAGGTAACAGAGTCAACATGCATAGCCAAAGCCAGAAGGAAACTGGTTATGGAAATCCTGGGGAGGACTATGAATATTCTGGGGTTCTGACATGGGGTTCAAGGCCATATCACATGTCCCACGAGTAGAATTAAAGTGAACTCACTCTTTCTGCAATGGTTTAATGGGAAGATGAAGAATGAATGGGTTGCTGTACTGTGTATGATCCCAAAATCACTCCTATGTGCCTCATCAGAGGGCTGAAGTCATGAAGATGAGAGATACATACAAAGAGATAGACCTTAACACCAGGGAAAATCAAAATATTTGTTTTTTTTTTAATTAAAAAAAATTTTTTTAATTTAATACTTTATTCCATTTCACAGTACTGTATTGGCTTTGCCATACATTGACACGAATCAGCCACAGGTGCACATGATCTCCCAATGCCAAAGCCCTCTCCCACCTCCCTTCCCCCCCATCTCCCTGGATCATCCTGTACACCAGCCCCAAGCCTCCTGTATCCTGTATTGAACATAGACTGGCACTTCATTTCTTATATGATTGTATACATGTTTCATTGCTATTCTCCCAGATCATCCCACCCTCTCCCTTTTTGTAAATGTTTTATTTTATTTTTTTTTCTTATTTTTACTTTATTCTACATTACAATACTGTATTGTTTTTGCCATACATTGACATGAATCAGCCACAGGTGTACACGATCTCCCAATGCCAAAGCCACCTCCCACCTCCCACCCCATATCATCCCCCTGAATCATCCCGTGCACCAGCCCCAAGCATCCTGTATCCTGCATCGAACATAGACTAAAATGAGATCACAGGTCTAATGGAGGAGATAGTATCTAACGTAAAGTTTGAAAACTAGATAGAATTTAGATATAGAGAGGAACACTATATCTTTTGTTGACATTACTTTGCTGACAAAGGTCCATATAGTCAAAGCTGGCTTTTCCAGTCGTCATGTGTAGATGTGAGAGTTGGATAAAGAAGGGTGAATGTTGAAGATTTGATGCTTTCGAACTGTGGTGTTGGAGAAGACTCTTGAGAGTCTAAGAACTCCAAGGACTGCAGGGAGACTAAACCAGTCAGTCCTAAAGGAAATCAACCCTGAATGTTCATTGGAAGGACTGATGCTGAAGCTCCGATACTTTGGCCACCTGATGCAAAGAGACGACTCACTGGAAAAGACTTTGATGTTGAGAAAGATTGATGGCAGGAGGAGCAGGTGATGACAGAGGACAAGATGGTTGGATGGCATCACCAACTCAATGGGCATGAGTCTGAGCAAGCTCTGGGAGATAGTGAAGGACAGGGAAGCCTGGCGTGCTACAGTCCACGGGGTCACAAAGAGTTGAACACGAGTGACTGAGCAACAACAACAACAGCAATAAAGAGGAAGGAATTATAATAATAATCAATCCCATTAGAGAAAATATATCCATGCAATCCGGACTCCCACCAAGATACACAATATGTTTATTACCTTAGACTGTTTCCTGATGACCAAGGAACACCCCATGACCCTTCACTATGGGCAACTGACTTCTCTCACCAGAAGTTAGGTTTGCCCATTGTGCTAAGTATTCACCTGCATTATCTCATTAGATCCTTGCAGTAGCCTTTCGATGTAAGAGACTGTTACCACTGTACACATGAGGGAACAGCTTGGTTTACTGAGTAACTTGCTGCAAATCACTCAGCTAGAAAATGACAGAGCTAGAACTTGAACCCAAGGATAATTCCAAAGCCCAAACTCTCATCCAGTACACAAAAGGAATAACATGAAAAATAAGAGGAAAATTGTAGTATATGTAAGGTCAATAGTGAGTAGTTTGAGTGTGGTTTAACATATATGAGAGAAAATATAGGGATTCTATAGCTTGAATTCTGTTTTAATGGATCTCTTTTCTATCCAGACAAAGAGCTGTGTATAATCCTCCAGTAGTCTAATAACTCTGACCCCTGAATCTGCAGGTTTAAATCACCTTCTAAATGATTTTTACATATCAAAGAATGTCCTCTTTATGAGGAAGAGAATAACTCCCAGGTGGCCCTGTGAAAAGTTGTGTTGACTTCATAGTATTTGCTGTTATTTATATACATATGCATGTACACATTTGTACAGAAATAAATACACATTGTACACACGGGCATCTGGGCTGAAGTATGCAGCCAAGTGTCAGCACATTATCAGATTTAAATTAGCTGCCAGACTATTAATAGCTCTGGTTTTCCAGTTTCTAAAATAAAAGATCCCAGAACAGCTGGACTGAAATCTGAAGCAGATGGAAGAATACAACCCTGTGAGCAGTAGAAGTCTGTCTCCAATAGCTAAAACAGTTTGTAGCTTCATAGATTTGTGGAGACGCCTGTAAAAGAACCCTTGAAATGCCAAGTGCTTTTTTAAAAACAGAATAATTCCCATCCAGTGAAAGGGATTGATTATGCACTATCAATCATGACATTTTGAAGACCTCTCTGACATCCTGTTAAAGGTTGAAAACAGAGCTGAATCCAGGAGCAGACAGGGTGCACGTCAGCCACATGGTTTAGTTGAAAGGCAGGATCCAGGCCTCTACCTACCCACAGGATTTCCCTCTCACCGGTGTATCATTTCAGGGATCCCATCGTTGAAAGTTTGGACTTTTGAGCTTCCCTGGTGGCTCAGTGGATAGGAATCAGCTTGCCAATGTAGGAGAAATGGGTTTGATCCTTGATCTGGGAAGATCCCACATGCTGCGGAGCAGCTAGGCCTGAACGTCCCGGCTACTGAGCCTGTGCTCCCTGTGCCCAGAAACAGCAGCTACTGAAGCCCGCACACCCTAAAGCCTGTGCTCCACAACAAGGAAAACCACCACAGTGAAGAGCCTGCCCGCTGCAGCTGGAGGGGGGCCCTGCTCTCTGCAGCCAAAGAAGAGCCTGCACAGCAGCAAAGACCCAGCACACCCAAAGACGGATTAATTAATTAACGTCAGAAAAGTCTGGACTTTTAAAATGCAATGCCTTTCCCCATCCAGTCAAATTTCTTCTCTAGACTTGGCTCCTGCTGTCCATTCCTTTCTTTAGTTCATGCTGTTCATCTAATCCATGCATCCTTCCTTCCTCTATTTGGACAAATGCTAGTCACACCTCACACATCATCTCAAACAACTCCACCCCATGAAATATACCACGACGCTCTTCCACTGACTCCTCATCCAGGCAGAATGAATAATCGTGTCCTCCTTATGTTCCTACAGCACTTCGTTCTTGATCTGTGGCACAAAGTATCACATCCTTGAGTGAGCACCTACCTCCTTATGGCCTTAATGTGTGGTCCTGGGACCAGCAGCTTTGGTTTCACCTGGAAGCTTATTAGAAAATCGAGATATTAGCCTCTGTCCCAGATATACTGTAACAGAAACTCATTTTAACAGTATGCTCAGGTAGATTCATATAAACATTAATGTGTGATGGCAATGCCCTGGAGGACAGAGAACACAGCTTAGGGAGCCTGCCCTCAAAAGTTTGGAGTTCATTTTGTCTGACCTGTTGACTGTGCTTGTATTGGTTTATCTGGTGATTTGACTATTGAACATCTTCCTAACTTTTATTCTCAACTGGATTGTGAACTCTTAGAGCAAAAGGAAGACTTATAAGTGTTTGTTTTTCTAGTCTCACTTTCATGCTGGCACTCAATGAGTATTTTTTGTTGATTGTCCATGCCTGCCTTGCAATGGAGCAGAGGCGGAAGGCTTGGTGGATGCTTGATGAGCATCTGATTGACAATAGGCCCAAAGGGGATTTAGCATGATAGGGGAGACATTTGAATGGGGATTGTAATCTTGGTTCAGCCTTTAATGGTGTTGATTTTGAGGCCCTGTCTTAAAGCCCTAGAATCGACTTGCATTGCCAGGCTGGGCGACAGTCCCGTGGAGTCTGGATCTGCAAGCTGATGGCTCTTCATGTAGATGAAGAGAGATTTGAATTTAATTTTAGAGAAAATTTTAGTCTCTGTTTTCCCAGAAAATTGTATTTGAAGATGAGAGAAAGTCCATATTTTGAAATCATTTAGAGGAGAGTTGCTCCCACAGTCATACACAGTCTTCTTGAGAGAGAGTTTTCAGGCCTGATAATCTGTGATCTGTAAAATGGTAATTGTATGTTTCCCTCTACCATTGTTCATTTTGAACTTGAATAAATCTGAGGAGAGGTAGCCCTCTAATTTTAAAACTAACTACTAGAAATATAGCGAAGGAAATGGCAACACCCTCCAATATTCTTGCCTGGAAAATTCCATAAATGGAGGAGCCTTGTGGGCTGCAATCCATAGGGTTGCAAAAAGTCGGACCGACTAAGTGACTTCATTTTCACTAGAAATATGGTGGTTTAGTTGCTAAGTCATGTCTGACACTTGCTACCCCATAGACTGTATGTAGCTTGCCAACTCCTCTGACCATGGGATTTTCCAAGCAAGAATACTGGAGTGGGTTGCAATTTCAGTCTTCAGGGGATCTTTCCAACCCAGGAACTGAACCCATCTCTCCTGCACTGCAGGCAGATTCTTTACCAATTGAGCCACAAGGGAAGCCCATAAGTATAACAACAAAAGAATTTAAATATATGTCAAACTCTAGAGCATTAACACTAGGTTAATAAATAATACTTTATGCTTGAGAGCATGGTTCTTGCAAGCTGCTCAAAGCACTTCACATGGATTATTGGAACTGTTAATATCATTTTATGGATAGAGGAGCAGAAGTCCAGGGTGGGGCTAGCTGACTAAAATCACAATGTTCTAGCTAGAGCTGAGCATCACAACTGGACCTCACGTTCTCAGTATGGCCTTTTATTCACCAACAAATACTCAGAGTATTCCTTTTGAACTCCAGCCTGGTTGATAAAGCTGTCTTCCTTCTGAAATATGTGTATATTTACTAGATTGCTGTGTATTATGTGCCTCATACGAGACATGTGATTTCCTGAAACCTGCAGATAAACAATGATAATTGAAAATGGACAGTGTGCTTTGGCAGATTTGAAATACTGTAATACTTCATATAAGTCCAAATGCTTCCTGCGATAAGCAGCCTTCACTTACTTGAAATTGGGGCCCATGATTAACTGGCAATTGACTGGTGATAATTATGAGGCATATCCTGTAAATTTCTCTACTGATGGGACCCCAGGCAGGTCTGAGGCCAGGTCTGTGGCATGGTTGAGTCTGGAAACAGGGGCCAGAACCTAATGCTCCTCCTCCCCAGCCCGCCTCTGCTGCCTAGTTCCTGGCAGCCCCAATTGCTTATATTTCAAACTCCATTTCCATCTCAATGAGTTTATGTCCAATGTGATTGTACCTTCCCCAGGCAGGGCCCATCCACCAACCTTGCTCTTTTATCTCCCCCTCGGCTTCTTACATCGCAGGACTTGTACCTCCTTATGATCTGCTGAACATTAATATTCACTAACTTGCTCCAGGGAGCTACGCTTCACTGAGCGCATTTTCACCTGAAAGGAGATGTTTAATATAAACATTTGGTTAATATTCTGTACATTTGAAAGTATTTTATCAGCATCAGTGTAGGACCAAAAGTCATTTAAATTCAATGGGAACTGATTATGCGCCAAGAATCGGTCCTTTCCAAAAGAGTGTGTTTTTCCCCCTGCTATAATGTATACATTATAAAACTCACTTACACGGTTGATGGGAACACTTTGTGGACAAACCAGCAGCCCTGCATTTCATCTGACTGAGTATTCATCAGCTCTGTCGCGAGTGTTAAATGGAGGAAAATATTATACAATATTGCTTTAAAAACTGTCTAAATATAATTATCAACATCTTTGGAGTGATAATAATTATCATAACAAGAGCTCATCAGAGGAAACACACAGTTTGATGAGGATCCTCTGTTCCTGAGGCCCTGCCCCCTTGCAGAGAGAAGATGTAATTCTCTCTCTTAAAAAAATTTTTTTTTTGCCTTCCTAAAGACTGGCTTTCTGAACTCTTCTTCTGGTCCCTCTACAACTTTTCTTTACGTGTATCTCTGTGAAACTCATTATCCCAAAGAACAGTTAGGTAGACAATATAAACAGCTCCAAGAAGGAGTGAAACAGATGAATGGAAAATGCACTCCTAGATGGTTACTGAGGTCTGTTATCCAAACTTCTGGATAACATCTTCATGAAAACAGCCATTACTGTCTGCTTGAGGCACCTGTTGGATACTGATATTTTTGTTAAACATTTTTCTATTGTGAATATACTTTACTGAGGAGTAAAATGTGTGTGTGTGTGTGTGTGTGTGTGTGTGTGTGTGTGTGTGTGTGTACATACAGCAAATACAACTCTATGTGGCCACCATCCAGTTCAGGCACCCATATGTGCCTTCTTGACAACGACACTCCTTACTGCATAGAGTTAACTGCGTCTTCAAGTTTAGCTGGAGTTTGTTCATGTTCAATGCTGTATAACATTTTTTTTTGATATATGGATTTGCTTATCCACTCTAGTACTGACAGACTTGGTACTACTCCAGGCAGTGTTGCTATGAGCATTCTCACTGGTATGCACACACCATTGTATCTTGGAAACACATACTGTAGAAGATGACTATCAGATCATAATATTTGCTTTTCTTCAATTTTATTGAGGCATGCCTAGCTATTTTCCAAAATGGGGTTACATTCCTTCCAGCAACAAGAGTTATGGATGCCTCACATCTTCATCAATACTTGGTGTTGCCAGACTTCAATTTGAGCCAGTCTGGTGGATGGGTGTTGACCATCTGGTGATGTCCACGTGTAGAGTCTTCTCTTGTGTTGTTGGGAAGAGGGTGTTTGCTATGACCAGTGCATTTTGTTGGCAAAATTCTATTAGTCTTTGCCCTACTTCATTCTGCATTCCAAGGCCAAATTTGCCTGTTACTCCAGATGTTTCTTGACTTTCTATTTTTGCATTCCAGTCCCCTATAATGAAAAGGACATCTTTTTGGGGTGTTAGTTCTAAAAGGTCTTGTAGGTCTTCATAAAACTGTTCAACTTCAGCTTCTTCAGCATTACTGGTTGGGGCATAGACTTGGATAACTGTGATATTGAATGGTTTGCCTTGGAAAAGAACAGAGATCATTCTGTCATTTTTGAGATTGCATTCAAGTACTGCATTTTGAACTCTCTTGTTGACCATGATGGCTACTCCATTTTTTCTGAGGGATTGCTGCCCACAGTGTAGATATAATGGTCATCTGAGTTAAATTCACCCATTCCAGTCCATTTTAGTTCACTGATTCCTAGAATGTCGACATTCACTCTTGCCATCCCTTGTTTGACCACTTCCAATTTACCTTGATTCATGGACCTGACATTCCAGGTTCCTATGCAATATTGCTCTTTACAACATCGGATCTTGCTTCTGTCACCAGTCACATGCACAACTAGGTATTGTTTTTGCTTTGGCTCCATCCCTTCATTCTTTCTGGAGTTATTTCTCCACTGATCTCCAGTAGCATATTGGGCACCTAATGACCTGGGGAGTTCCTCTTTTGGTATCCTATCATTTTGCCTTTTCATACTGTTCATGGGGTTCTCAAGGCAAGAATACTGAAGTGGCTTGCCATTCCCTTCTCCAGTGGACCACATTCTGTCATACCTCTCCACCATGACCCTCCCGTCTTGGACTGCCCTGCAGGCATAGCTTGGTTTCATTGAGTTAGACAAGGTTGTGGTCTTAGTGTGATTAGATTGACTAGTTTTCTGTGGGCACAGGCACAGATCAGTGCATGGAAAATCTGAGGCAGATGCTGTGCTTTAAAAGTAGAAGGAAGTCCATAAAATGTGGATTTGAAACCCAGTCGTAGCATTCAAACAACACTCTTTTATCCTCCCTGGACCTAGATTTCCTCGTCTCTGAAATGGGAAATTATAATACTAGCTACCTGCTAGTGTCATCGGGCAAAGTCTATTATTTTCTAGGCAATAAAAATAGAATCTAAGTAATAAGTCTAACCTTTTCCCTTTGTGCTTAGTCTGGGTTCATTTGCTCACAGGCTGCCACACGCAGAGGTCTTGCCTCCAGCAGTACAGACCAGAGTTTCCAGTGTAAAATGGCTATGCCGACACCTCAGCTCCCAAACTATGCGCAGAAGTTCTGCGTACAACGCTCAGTCCAAGATGGCAGGGGCCGGACATGTGCAGGGGAGCTGTGCCAAGTTTACAGTCTGGAACCTGAGCAGCACATTTGCACCAGTCCTCAAGAACTCTGCCCCACTCCTGGCCGACAAGAACCCTATAAAGAGCAGCTAATCTACAGCTTGAGCTTGCACTTGTCCCATTTTCTGATCAAAGAATAGAACTCTACTTTGCTTCAGAACCAAGCTCAATCTCATTCTATGGGCTCAGATGACTTCCAGCAAGAGAACTTCTGTTGGGGACCAACTTGGGAGAGTCAATAACAGTAGTATTGTTGTGAGGTTCAGTAGGATATTACATTAAAAGACCTGAAAATCATAAACGCACAATTATTGCCTCCTGATGATTGGGGACTGAGGAATTTTGTCACACAATGAATGCATAAAGAAGTTGTAGCATAACAGTTGGGAGCAGTATACTGCCTGGATAACTATTCTGATTTCCCTCATTACTAGCTCTGCTTCAGCTTCTGTGTGGATAAAATGTGTAGCAATAGTACCAGTTTCACAGTGCTGTGAAGACTCAGTGAGATAATCCACAAAGCCTGCTTATAATAGAACTTGACACATAGTTGACCATAAACATTGGCTGCAGACAAGTGTGGCTTTGTCCCAGGGATGATGAAGTACATTTACCTTGATGACCAGATAGTGTGGAAATAGGACAGATTCCCTTTGTTGCATTTCACTTGTCCCAACCTGGCTGGCACCTCTCCAACTCTAACATTTCCCCTGCAACAAGCCCTGCTGTGTTTGCACCTCACAGCTCTGGCACCTTCCACGGGTGGCAGTGGCAAGAGCTCACTGTTCCAGCCCAGACTAGTGCTCAGCACAAAGCCCTTAGAGAAAGGGTGCCCAGCATATACCCAGAGAAAAACATGAACCAAAAGGATACATGCACCCCAAAGTTTATTACAACACTGTTTACAATAGCCAAGACATGGAAGCAACCTAAATGTCCATCGACAGAGGCATGCATAAAGAAGATGTGGTGCATACATGCGATGGAATATTACTCAGCCATTAAAAAGAATGAAATAATGCTATTTGAAGCAACATGGATGGACCCTAGAGAGTGTCATACTGAGTGAAGTAAGTCAGACAGAGAGGAGAAATATTGTATGACATCCCTCATATGTGGATTCTAAAAAGAAATGATACAAGTGAACTTACTTACAAAACAGAAAGAGACTCACAGAAAAAGAACTTATGGTTGCTGGGGGAAGGGATAGTTAGGGTAGTATGGGAAGATTATGTACACATTGCTATATTCAAAATGGATAACCAACAAGGACCTACTATACAGCACATGGAACTCTACTCAATGTTATGTGGCAGCCTGGATGGGACAGGGGTTTGGAGGAGAATGGATACATGTATATGTACGGCTGAGTCCCTTCTCTGTTCACCTGAAACTACCACAACATTGTTAACTGGCTAGACCCCAATACAAAATAAGAAGTTTAAAGTCTGAAAAAAAAAGGAAGGGTGCCTAGAGAGGATGGCCTCTCAGGCCACGGCCACCAAGACAGGGCTTCACATGGGAACATGGCCCCAGTACCCCACCAGCCTTGCTCCAGAAGGGACACCTCAATTCCAGCATTGGGAGAAAGGCCGAGATTTTGAGCTCACTCTGACCTGAGTTCAAATCCCAACTCCACCATTTAAAACAGCTTGATCCAGGGCAGGTTATTTACCTTTACTGAGCATTAGTCTCATCAATAAAACAGGAGTAAGAAGACTTACTTCTTACTCCTTGGTGTAAGCCACTCCTTGGACTTCCCTGGTGGTTCAGACAGTAAAGCATCTGCCTACAATGGGGGAAATCTGGGTTTGATTCCTGGATCAGGAGGATCCCCTGGAGAAGGAAATGGCAATCCACTCCAGTACTCTTGCCCAGAAAATCCCATGGACAGAAGATCCTGGTAGGCTATATTCCATGGAGTCTCAGAGTCAGACACAACTGAGTGACAACTTTCAACTGTTAAGAAGACTTACCTCAGATGTGATCATGAAGAATGAGGTAAAGTAGTTTTATAAAGTTAGGTCTGACAAACTTCAAACAGAGAATTTAATCCAAAATAATTAGGACTGACAGTGCCTTGGGCAACTGACAATAAATGCAAACATTATTTCTGGTAAACACACAATTACACCTCAATGATTTCATAAATCAGCTTGGGATTTTACACAACATTATGGTATAGAGTTAAAACCCAAACCTATGGTCAGACTGAAGGACTCCTCTCCTATTTACACCTCTTTCTAGTCCAAATGTCCTAGCCTAATTATCTGTAGTTTCAGGTTCCACATCCTCAAAATGGCATCATAATAGTGCTAGTTTTAAAACTGGCATCAGGACATAATTAAATGAGATATTAAATGCTCATTTAATATAGATATTTCATGTTAAATGAGACAATCCACATTAAATGCTTACTACTGTATCTGGTATGTGATAAATACCAAATAAATGTTTAAAAAAAATAAAGTAGGTTTATAAAGCACTTCTGCCAGGAGCTGGCATGTAGCAGCTATGATTATAATTTTCCAAACCTCAGCATTAATGTATCTGGACCTTTCCATATACAACTGCTACAACAGCCATGAAAAAAAAAAATAGGAGACTCCTGCAAGGAGCTTGAGCTGCATCTTATTAGCCACTCCTTGGAGTACAGAAGCAAATGGCTGTTTCAGTCCTGAAGGGCCTCACGTGATCTGACCCTCAGTCAATTTAGGCTGCAGGCCACAGGCAGAGAAGGCAAGGCCTCCCTTCACATAGCTTAATTACCTTTCATCTTTGCTTACAAACTGGCCAGATTTCTTTCTTACAGAAGTTTGCTAAAAATGCCAAGAAGCAGCCAACACACTTCACTATTCTGACCTTTTCCAACCACTTCCTCTGGAGAAACAGGCTTGGGAGACATGTGGTCTCGCTTCCAAGGTTGTCACAGGCAACAGTTTACTAAAAATTCTACCACATGAATCAGAAGAAGGGTCACCAACTTCCCAGACTGCACGCTCTTCATTCCTGCTGTTCAGCTCTCAACACCTGCCCAGGAAACCAAGATCACATACTGTTAGGGTTTTTACAACAGTGTTTTATCCCCAGTTCCAATTCCATATTCAAAAAGATTCAGATTTCAGCTACTCTAATGTATCAGGAACTGAAACAGGATACAGGCTCTGACAGGGTACAGGTCAGATGCTACAGTCCAGACTCTACAATTGACTCTTGCATGACTTTGGACATGTAACCTAAGGGCTCAGAGCCTCAGTTTTTCCCTCTGTGAAATGGATGTGGTAATCCTATTACCAGTTTCATGCAGCCATGAGCATTGAAGAGTTGCTATTATATAAAGCCCTCTATGCCAGGCATGTCTTGACAAACTCTCAATAAATGTTAGCTCTCATTATTGTTAAGCACCTTGTTCTGAGCATTTGTGCTAGTTTGGGGGGAAGACCACTAATAATAGGGGCTTCCCAGGTGGCTCAATGGTAAAGAATCCACCTGCCAACGCAGAAGATGCAAGAGATGAGGGTTCAATCCCTGGGTTGGGAAGATCCCCTGGAGGAGAGCATGGCAACCCATTCTAGTGTTCTTGCCTGGAGAATCTCATGGACAGAAGAGCCTGGTGGGCTATACAGTCCATGGGATCACAAAGAGTCAGACACGACTGAAGCAACTTAGCATGCGAGAACACACACTTAGTCACTTCACATGTTTCAAGGCTGCCCCCCATCTAATGCTATGGTCCCACCCATACTTCTGATTTTAGAAAGTCAAATAGAAGACAGCTGTTTGTAAATCCAGCCTGGATGACAAGGACAGAGGTTTCTAGAACCCACCCTAGGGACAGCTGGTCCCTTGATATCATTCTCATTTCCATTAAAACAGGATAAATGAGAGGAAGCTTCCTGGCTTTGTGAAACCCAGCGACTGTCTGGTCAGTTTGGAAGAATGTCCTGGTCACCCCAGCCCACACCCCACGATTATGCTTTCAAACACGTTTGCCACAAGAGGCAGAATATTCTAGTTGCTATCAGAACCCTCAAAGAGATTTCATAACATGCAGTTCAACAGATTACAAGTCACAAAGAGACACCATTCTTTGCAAATGACAATGAATTTCTCATCTCAGCCTTTTGATGTGTAAGGATGTATATTTAGAAGGAAAAGCTCTATTACAGTGAATCAAAGAAAAGAGATTCTTTTTAAAAAGAAATATTTATCAGGAGTTTCTTCAGGACAAACGGTGTGACCTGGTGCTTAGTTCCTGCAGATGCTGTGTTTTTGAGAACAATGGAAACTGTGGCAGGATTGTTTGATTGCCCCCTCCCCATTGGCACAAGACAGCCCCATATAAATGGCCTCCAACATGCTGAGGAGGGGGTGATGAAAGCAGTCAGTCACCTCACGTTTATTTGGCCTCATGTGGTTCTCCTGGGTACCATTCCTTCACTCTGAGCTTTGTAGATGCTGCTGTTCTGCTTGCTAATGACATTAACAGGAGTGTCATGTCTCATCTATGAGCTGTGGCCATTTTGAGCAAAAGCACTTGGATCTGTAAAGCTCCAAAATCACTAAATAGACATATGCAAAGGATTCTTTTCGAACAAATTATTCGTACCAGACTTGACTTTAAAAAGAAGTGAAGTAGAAATATCCAGGTGTGTGTGTGTGTGTGTGTGTGTGTGTGTGTGCACACGCGCACATGTGCATAATGCAAGTGTGGGTGTTTGAAGGGAAAATCATGGAAATCCAGCATTATAGAAAGCAGATATATTATGAAGGAAAAAAATTTAACTGTAGTCCTGCGCTTTAGAAAATCAACTTTCTCCCTGTTATTCTGTCAAGTATGGTGTCTGTGTTTCATTCAGCCTGTGAGTCCTGTTTATTGCATAAGCATCCAGCACTTCAACTCTTTTACCTTTTCTTAAGGAGATTAGGGTAACCTGACCAGCTTGCCTCTCAGCTGAAGCTGGCCTCCTCAAGCCTGGTAACAGTCAGTTTTCCCTGTCAGCTGGCTTCAAAGATTCAGGGAAAATAAAAACATTAGAAGCGTATCAGTTTGGACAACACTCCTTGTGAAATGTTCACTTTAATGACACTATAAATGTCATGCCCTTGGTGCGCCATTTTATTGTGAGACTTAATCAAAGGCAGAGAAATAAAGATATCTGGCTCAGATGCAGGGGCTTCTTTATTGGAGTGCTTCCTAGGGGTGGGGGAGTGGTCCACAGTAGGGCTTAAGCGCAAAGGCTAAGCTGCCCAGGGCCTGGGAGGGTATGTTTGAGTGTGTAGAGGTTTAGCCTGTATCTGTGTGTGTGCTTTGTATGTTGTTGTTGTTCAGTGGCTAAGTCACGTCTGACTCTTTGTAACTCCATGGACTGCAGCACACCAGGCTTCTCTGTCCTTCACCATACCCTGGAGTTTGCTCAAACTTATATCCATTGAGTCACTGATGCTATCCAACCATCTCATCCTCTATCGTCCCCTTTTCCTCCTGTCTTCAATCTTTCAGACTATCAGGGTCTTTTCCAGTGAGTCGGTTTTTTGCACCATATGACCAAAGTATTGGAGCTTCAGTTTCAGCATCAGTCCTTCCAGTGAATATTCAGGGTTGATTTCCTTTAGGATTGACTGGTTTGAGCTTGCTGTCCATGGGACTCTCAAGAGTCTTCTCCAGCACCACAGTTCAAAAGCATCAACTCTTGGGTGTTCAGCCTTCTTTGTAGTCCAACTCCCACATCCGTACATAACTACTAGAAAAACCATAGCTGCGAGTATACTTTGACTACATATATGCTCCCATATGTATCAACCCCAGGATTAAGACAAAGTATATATATATATATATATATATATATATGGAGAGAGAGAGAGAGAGAGATGCCACATACACACACCGTGACCAAATGCACACATTTACCATATACATACAAACCACTCACTCATACAAACATTTCTCACTCTAACATACATGCATGGGCACACATATCCATCAATGCATAAACATATAACCCTAGGGTTCCCTGACATATTCATTCTCTCTCTCTCTCTCCATATATGTTGTGTGTGTGTGTGTGTGTGTCCTTGCATGAATGTTGGAGTGGGAAATATTTGTGTGTGTAGTTTGTATGTATATGATACATGTGTGGTATGTGTGCATTTTGTCAGGGTATGTGCACATGGCATGTGTGTGTACATGGATGTACTCGTATGTTGTGTGTATACATGTGGGAGGTATGATATGGGACTGCATATGTGATGAACATGTTTGTGTGTGTTGTGTGTAGAATGTGGGTGTGTATGGTATGTATCCATGCATGTGATGTGGATGTGTGTTCAGAGTTCATGTGTGTGGTGTGGGTATGTTTGTGTGTAGTATGTATGCATACATGTGATAGTCTGTGTGTACGTTATAGGTATATGAACACATGAATGTGCACTCACATGCCCATGTGTATGTTCATATGATCTGCAGGGTCTTTTATAGTCCCTGATATTCATGTACTCATTATATTAAGCACAAGGACAAGAAAATGTCTTGTGTTTGTGGCCACATACATATTTGGGCTGTCTATGGCCCTATACACTATGTATGGGGCCAACAATTGTTATTCAAAAGAAAAGACAAAGCAGTTAACTCAAGTGCCAAGTTCACAATGGTCACTCCATCTGGTAAATGTTTTTGAAGAATACGGGGGAGAAGAAGAAAAAAATTCCAAAGAATTTCAAAATTAGGATTTTTTTTTTACTCTGACATGGATGTTAGAATTTAAGGGATGATACTAATTAATCATATCTTCTTCCTGTTGGGTTCTGAATCCACTGAGGAATTAGACCTAGATCAGCAGACTTGAAATGATCAATTTTATTTCCAAAAAAGACTGCCTTAGAGAATTGTCCAGAAAAGGCAATGGCACCCCACTTCAGTGCTCCTGCCTGGAGAATCCTATGGACGGAGGAGCCTGGTAGGCTGCAGTCCATGGGGTTGCTAAGAGTCAGACACAACTGAGCAACTTCACTTTCACTTTTCACTTTCATGCATTGGAGAAGGAAATGGCAACCCACCTCAGTGTTCTTGCCTGGGGAATCTCAGGGATGGCAGAGCCTGGTGGGCTGCCATTTATGGGGTCACACAGAGTCGGACACGATTGAAGCAATTTAGCAGCAGCAGCAGCAGCAGCAGCAGGGAATTGTCTTGACCTCTGATAGAACTGACTTGTCAACCAGAACCCCAGAATCCCTCCAAAGAGCAGAGTTTTCTCTGTGCAGAGTTTATAGTCTGGAAAGGCTGAACTTTGACACATCATGACCCTCTTCCCAGCCAAGCAAGGGGCTAGAAAAAAGGACAGAGGCTTTCTCCCAAAATTTTCCATTCTTCCACAAGGTGAAAGTTCCTACTTTACAGATCAAGACAAAAAAATTAATAATAATAACAAGAGAAAGAAAATAATTTTCTTTATGACTCCAAAGATGTTGCTCTCTTAACCTGCCAGGTTTGAGCATCCAAGTCAACCAAGAGTGTGTGAAGAACTGTGGAGTCTCCATGGGGGAGCAGATCATGGTTCACAGGACACCTTCACATATCCCACACATTACAGTCCTCCATTATCTGATCCCTTTCCAAATTTATCTATATTTCTCCTCAAATCCCCTTCTTCCAGAAAACCCAGGCCTACATACCCATGTGAATTCCCATCTTTCCATTTTTACACTAATGTCACATCTTAGGAAAGTTAATCTTGTTAGAATTCCATCTTGTACAGTCTTCCCACCACTCTATTCATTCTTCCATTCCACTGTTGGGCACACAAGATAACATAGACTATGTCTCCTTTTGAGTGGAGTTCATCCCACTGCTGACTAGTCCTCCTGCTCAAACTGAACACCAGTAACTCAACTTGCTCCCCAATACTTATATCAGCTTAGCATGGGCATCAGAAATATAGATGGGATCACTTCTCTGTCCTTGAGCTCACTTGGCCTTGAAATTGAGATGGAGTTTAGCAAAACTAAACAGCCAGCCACAGAGATAAAGGACCATCTCCTTGTCATGCACCAACCTTCAGCTGCCTCACTCTCAATATTGCAAGCATCTTGCCTCAATAATTTGCAGATAGTGGTTAAAGTGGTTAAAGTGATGCTATTTTTGTTCAACACCATCCCAAACACAAGCCAACTATAGAAATTTGAGGGGTGGAAAAGGCTCTGTGGTCCAAAGAAGTAGCAATCTGTGCTAACTCTGCAGAGAAAAGTGACTGTGCTGAGCTTAAAGACAGAAGGTGCATGCATACCACAGAGTCAGTATAAGAGCCTACACTTTGCTGTCTATTTAAAGAAGTTGTAAGAGTAAAGTCTAACTTTCCATGAATTTGTGCTTATATGCCCCTCTTTTAAGTGCAACTTTTGCATAAGACATGACACTGCTGTGCCTAATCCAAGTGCCCAGCCCAAAACCCTCTTTGTTCCAATGTACATTTGGGTCCCACCTATTCCTCAATGCTGCCTCTGACCACAGAGCCCTCAGTGATCGCTCCCTCCTCTGGATTCACTGGATACCTGTATCATTTTCCTGGAATGTAATTTAGCAACCTACTATTACTACCCACCTGATTATGGGTAGCATATATGTACATAGCCAACATGTCCAATGGCATTATAACCCCTGGAAGATAGGGGCCTTATCTCTTAGTGTTTGAATTTCTAGCATTCAGCCAGAGAAAATTCTGGGTAAACATATTTGATGCCAATGAATGAGTAAAAATTATGGTCCTTTGGAAAAACCCGAAAGTCAAGGTGCCAAGAAAAATGTTTGCATATTCTGTCCACCTAGAAATGCCTGCTCATCCTTAATGATCCAAATCAAATGCCAGCTCCTCTTCACTCTTTGGTGTAGTTGAGATAGACACAGGCTTTGGAGTCAGCCAGAGGTATTCAAATCTTTTCTGCACTATAAATGGCCAAGTGATTTGAGTGACAAGTGTCCTCAAGCCTTGGTTTCTACTTCTGTCAAATGGAAACAATGATAACTACTTTCAAAGACAAGAATAAAATTAAATAACATATGAAGTGTTTTAAACAAGGTAGGCGTGGAAAGCAAGGTAGACATGGTAATTATTAATATTTTCTTCAAAGTCCTCTTCTCTGTGCTCCTACTCCACTTTGTACATGTCATTGACACAGTCCTTATAGCTCCCAGCCTAGCTAGTGGAGGAGACAGGTGTCAACCCAAACACTCACTGCAACTACCGATCCTATTTGCTGCAACTATTGAAGCCCATGTGCCTAGAACCGGTGCTCTGCAATGAGAGGCCACCACAATGAGAAGCCTGTGCACCACAGCCAAGAGTAGCCCCCGCTCACCACAATTAGAAGCCTTCCCACAGCTACAAAGATTCAGAGCAGCCAAAAATAACCTAAATAGATAAATTATTTTTTTAAAGGAAAAAGGCTCTAAATTTACCAGCTTCTGTTTCATAGGAGGCACACATTTAGCACATAAAGGAAAATCATTGTTTACATCCCTAAGAGATTCTCCGATAAGTCTGGAGGGAGGATGTTCATTGCAGTCTTAATTTGTGGAGGGAGGAAATTGGAGTATCATCACTGGGAGAGTGGAAAGGCAATATGTGATGGATGTGCACCCTGCGGTACAGGCACTGTAAGAATAGATCCTAAGTGGACAAAGCAACATGGATTCTTCTTAAAGGCAAAGTGCTGAGTGAAAAAAGAAATTGAGATTTATAGCAGTGCCATTTATACAATATCATTTACATAAATTAAAAAGACATATACATAAAACATAGTACACATTCTGGTGGTGTGGCTGATAATTAAAAGCATGATTTAAGACCTACACTGCCTAGATTCAAATTCCAACCTCTTTGCTTAGTAGCTGAGTGACCTCAGGCAAGTTACTTACCCTGTGCCTCAGTTCTTTCTTCTACTCAATGGGAACAGTAAAGGTTTTTAACTCATAATTTTGTTGTGATATTAAATAGTAACATGTAGAGAGCTTAGAACAGAACCCAGCACATAGTAAGTTCTATACAAGTGTTATCCTTATAACGGTTTTTAAACACACATACAAAGAAGAAAAAACATAAGAAACATATTAAAAATTACTGCCTATAGGGAATGGAATGGGGTATAGGATAATAAGGAATAAATTCAGACAAAAAAACAGGAGCCTTGCATGAAACAGCGATGATAGTTTACCTTGTATTCAGAAGTATGATTAATTTAAGCCTCTTTAATTTACATTTTTCTTTAAAAAAAAAAAACACTAGCATTTACTAACCAACCTGTTATTAACCATTTGCCTTACTGAATTGGTAAGTGATTATTTGAATGTCCCACTTGTGGTAAGTCAACTGTCCAAAGTTCAAAAAACTCACTACGAAATTAGGATCAATATATACTTGAGATATGACTACAGCTAAGCCCAGCCAACCCAATACCCATTCTGAGCCAACACAGCCACTGGGTAATAAAAAATACAAGCATTCACTAAGTGTCTACTATGTGAAGGATACTGAATTGGCTATAACAAAGCAAAAGAAAATCCTTAACGTAACTTTTATAAGATAAAATGCTGTTTGAGGGCCAGGTGGGCTGTACCAACTACAGCTGCTGAAAAGCATTTTAAACTATTAGTAGCTGAAGTACTAGGAAAAGAAAGTCTTCACAGGAGAAGTGAGAACCACAGCCAACCCCATCAACTGCTTAAATAACTTCCAATGAATATCTTTAAAAAGAGATGCTTCAGAAACATCCTATGTGCCCATCAGTGGATGAAAGGATAAAGAAAATATAGTAGATACATTCAAAGGAATACTATTCAACCATAAAAAAGAAGGGAATCTGGTCATCTTGCAACAACATGGATGAAATTTGAGGACATTATGTTAAGTGAAGTAAGTCAAATACTCAGTTCAGTTCAGTCACTCAGTTGTGTCTGAATCTTTGCAACCCCATGAATCACAGCACACCAGGCCTCCCTGTCTATCACCAACTCCCCGGAGTTTACCCAAAATCATGCCCATTGAATCAGTGATGCCATCCAACCGTCTCATCCTCTGTTCTCTCCTTCTCCTCCTGCCCTCAGTCTTTCCCAGCATCAGGGTCTTTTCAAATGAGTCAACTCTTTGCATCAGGTGGCCAAAGTATTGGGAGTTTAGCTTCAATATCAGTCCTACCAAACACCCAGGACTGATCTCCTTTAAGATGGACTGACTAGATCTCTTTGCAGTCCAAGGAACTCTCAAGAGTCTTCTCCAACACCACAAAGCATCAATTCTTCGGCGCTCAGCTTTCTTCACAGTCCAACTCTCACATCCATACATGACCACTGGAAAACTCATAGCCTTGACTAGACAGACCTTTGTTAACAAAGTAATGTCTCTGCTTTTGAATATGCTATCAAGGTTGGTCATAACTTTCCTTCCAAGGAGTAAGCGTCTTTTAATTTCATGGCTGGAATCACCATCTGCAGTGATTTTGGAGCCCAAGAAAATAAAGTCTGACACTGTTTCCACATCTATTTGCCATGAAGTGATGGGACCGGATACCATGATCTTAGTTTTCTGAATGTTGAGCTTTGAGCCAACTTTTTCACTCTCCTCTTTCACTTTGATCAAGAGGCTCTTTAGTTCTTTTTCAATTCTGCCATAAGGGTGGTGTCATCTCCATATCTGAGGTTATGGATGTTTCTCCTAGCAATCTTGACTCCAGCTTGTGCTTCATCCAGCCCAGCATTTATCATGATGTACTCTGAATATAAGTTAAATAAGCAGGGTGACAATATACAGCCTTGACAACTCCTTTCCCAATTTGCTTCCTTACCTGCATACAGGTTTCCCAAGAGGCACATCAGATGGTCTAGTATTCCCATCTCTTTCAGAATTGTCCACAGTTTATTGTGATCCACACAGTCAAAGGCTTTGGCATAGTCAATAAACCAGAAATAGATGATTTTCTGGAACTCTCTTGCTTTTTCCATGATCCAGTGGATGTTGGCAATTTGATCTCTGGTTCCTCTGCATTTTCTAAAACCAGCTTGAACATCAGAAAGTTCAAAGTTCACATATTGCTAAAGCCTGGTTTGGAGAATTTTGAGCATTACTTTACTAGCATGTGAGATCAGTGCATTTGTGGGGCAGTTTGAGCATTCTTTGGCATTGCTTTTCTTTGGGATTGGAATGAAAATTGGCCTTTTCCAGTCCTGTGGCCACTGCTGAGTTTTCCACATTTGCTGGCATATTGAGTGCAGCACTTTCACAGCATCATATTTTAGGATTTGAAACAGCTCTACTGGATTCGATCACCTCCACTAGCTTTGTTCATGGTGATGCTTTCTAAGGCCCACTTGATTTCACATTCCAGGATGTCTGGCTCTAGGTAACACCAACGTGGTTATCTGGGTCATGAAGATCTTTTTTTATACAGTTCTTCTGTGTATTCTTGCCATCTCTTCTTAATATCTTCTGCTTCTGTTAGGTTCATACCATTTCTGTCCTTTATTAAGCCTATCTTTCATGAAATGTTCCTTTGGTATCTCTAATTGTCTTGAAGAGATCTCTAGTCTCTCCCATTCTATTGTTTTCCTCTATTTCTTTGCACTAGTTGCTGAAGAAGGCTTTCTTATCTCTCCTTGCTATTTTTTGGAACTCTGCATTCAAATGGGTATATCTTTCCTTTTCTCCTTTGCTTTTCTCTTCTCTTTTCACAGCTATTAGTAAGACCTCCTCAGACAGCCACTTTTCTTTTTTGCATTTCTTTTTCTTGGGGATGGTCTTGATCCCTGTCTCCTGTACAATGTCATGAACCTCCGTTCATAGTTCATCAGGCACTCTGTCTACCAGATCTAGTCCCTTAAATCTATTTCTCACTTCCACTATATAATCATAAGGGGTTTGATTTAGGTCATACCTGAATGGTCCAGTGATTTTCCCTACTTTCTTTAATTTAAGTCTGAATTTGGTAATAAGGAGTTCAAGATCTGAGCCACAGTCAGCTCCCAGTCTTGTTTTTGCTGACTGTATAAAGCTTCTCCATCTTTGGCTGCAAAGAATATAATCGATCTGATTTCCATGTTGACCATCTGGTAATGTACATGCATAGAGTCTTCTCTTGTGTTGTTGGAAGTGGGTGTTTGCTATGACCATTGCGTTCTCCTGGCAAAACTCTATAAGCCTTTGCCCTGCTTCGTTCTGTACTCCAGGACAAAATTTGCATGTTACTCCAGGTGTTTCGGAGAAGGTGATGGCACTCCACTCCAGTACTCTTGCCTGGAAAATCCCATGAATGGAGGAGCCTAGTAGGCTGCAGTCCATGGGGTCTTGAAGAGTCAGACACGACTGAGCGACTTTACTTTCACGTTTCACTTTCATGCATTGGAAAAGGAAACGGCAACCCACTCCAGTGTTCTTGCCTGGAGAATCCCAGGGACAGGGGAGCCTGGTGGGCTGCTGTTTATGGGGTCGCACAGAGTCGGACACGACTGAAGCAACTTAGCAGCACTAGCAGCCAGGTGTTTCTTGACTTCTTACTTTTACATTCCAGTCCCCTATAATGAAAATGATATCTTTTTTGGGTGTTAGTTCTAGAAGGTCTTGTAGGTCTTCATAGAACCATTCAACTTCAGCTTCTTCAGCGTTACTGGTTGGAGCATAGACTTGGATTACTGTGATATTGAATGGTTTGCCCTGGAAACAAACAGAGGTCATTTACTACATGATGTTATATGTAGAGTCTTAAAACAACTGAGCTCATAGGTACAGGGAACAGATCTGTAGTTGGCACAGGCAGGGGCTGAGGGGTGAATTTAATGGGGTCAAAAGTTCACAGACCTAGGTTCAAAATAAATGTCAGTGGCTATAATATACAGCATGGTGATTGTAGTTAATAATGGTATATTGCATATATTAGAGGTGCTAATCATGTAAATCTTCAAAGTTCTCATCATAAAGGAAAAAACTGTAACTGTGTATGGTGATGAATGTTAACTAGCCTTACTCTGGCAATCCTTTCATGAGACATACATATATCAAGTCACTATGTTGTATACCTAAATCTAATACACTATTACATGCCAAAATACCTTAATTTTTTAAATTTTTAATAAAAAATGAAAATTTTTAAAGATATGCTTAAGCCACAGATTAGCTAAGAGCTACACATAAAGGGAAGACCCATGTGACAAAGTAACTCCAACTGACTTCAGCCTCCAGACTGACTAACACCTCCTGACATATGACACTACAATGAAAATGGCACTCTGCTCTCATTCTCTAAGAGATGAACCAGCAATGCACTGTGGACAGCTTATAAACAGGAGGAAATTCCTATTCCAGAGATTGGGGGAGGGGAGAGTTTCTAACAACAATTTATTTTGAATCTTATCAAATGATTAATAATTACTAAATTCTCAGTAATAAGAGGCAAATGCAAAGTGATAGGATTATGCTGTGAGTAGAGTCTTAATTTTTAAAAGGCATGTTTTAGTACAAACATCAAATATACATATGCATGATTCTTGCACTACTGCAAATGATCCCAAAATCTAGTCTAAAGAGAGGTTTTATTATAGTATGATTACTCTCATCAGGATTCTTAGCAATTCAAGACTGACAGGGTCCAGAATGATGCAGAAGTTTAGAAATTAATAACCTGTGCACGCTAACACTGTCTATGTCTTCTTCATTGGTGAAAATGTGAAATCAAAGCTTTAACTTGGCCAGCTTTGTATTGGAAACCAATAGGCTTCGTTGTTTTCCTTCCTTATTTTGATGGGATGCCATTTTTAACATAAGTTCTTGTGAGGAATTCATATTCCTTTTGGGCCTTGACTTTGTCTTCTAAAATATTCAAGTTCCTTTTTAAAGCTATGTCCTTCAAAGACTATATCAATGATGAAATAATTATTAGGATTAGCTTGTGCTGCAAGTGACCAAAAGCCCCAACAACAGTGGCTTTAAAAAGATAGAAATTTAGAACTTCCCTTGAGGTCCAGTGGTTAAGAATCTGCCTGCCAATGCAGGGGACAGGTTCGTTCCCTGGTCTGGAAAGATCCCACACGCCTCCAGACAACTAAGCCCATGTACCACAGCCTGTGCACCCTACAGCCTGTGCTCCAAAACAAGAGAAGCCACCGCGACGAGAAGCCTGTGCAACACAATGAAGAATAGCCTTCACTTGCTGCAACCAGAGAAAGCCCATGAGCAACAGCAAAGACCCAGTACAGCCAAGATAAATAAATAAATAAACGAAAAGTTTTTAGAGTGTCCACGCTTCCACTGCAGGGTGCATGGGTTCAGTCCCTAGTTGGGGAACTAAGATCCCACATGCCTCAAGTGAAAGTGATAGTTGCTCACTTGTATCCAACTCTTTGCAACTCCATGGACTGTAGCCTGCCAGTGTCTCTGTCCATGGAATTCTCCAGGCAAAAATGGTGGAATGGGTAGCCATTCCCTTCTCTAGAGGATCTTCCTGACACAGGGATCAAACCTGGGTTTCCTTCATTGCAGGCAAATTCTTTACCACATGAGCCACCAGGGAAGCCACAATTCAATGCCTCTCCCCCCAAAAAGAAGTTTTCTTTTTCTGATAAGCATCAGCAATCCAGCACTGAGCTGGTAGCTCCATATTCATAAAGGATCCAGTCTCCTTCATCCTTTAATAAAGCCCATACCTCAGAACCCAGATAACTGTTCCACACAAATACAGCCACCAACATCAACATTCCAGCAAGCAGAGCAGGAAGGGAAGGAAAGAGCACACAGTCTCTCTTTAAGAAAACATAGGGTAGATGGCACACCCTGCTTCCTCTCACCACCCATTGTCCTTGGCCACACCCTTTACAAAAGAGGCCAAAACATGAAGTCATTATTCTAAGCAGCCATGGGCCCATCTATCCGGAGTGATTATGTTAGAGCAGGAGAGAAGGAGAATAGATTTTAAAGGAGAATCAGCAAACTCAGCCACACTATTCCTGAATAAGACAATCACTTTTATGTTTTATTTCCCATCTTGGGATAACTATTCTGGTTTACTGTACATTTTCCAGATGTTACTTTTTCTATCAGAAGCAGAATAAAAAAGCAAAATGGTTTTCAACTATTTCTAGTATTCAAGAGATATTGGGCATTATATTGGTGCTTTCACATTTGTTATCTCCTTTAATTCTCACAACAAGGTATTGTCCTCATTCGGGGAAATTAAGATTCACAGCACTGATATGAGAAATGGGAGTATTTAAAGCTTAAGCCTCTCCTAATTTTCTCCCCTATGAAATGTATTTAGCTAAGTTCTTTTCCTCCTTAGAATCTAATCAATGACCCCTATTCAACTCTCTCCACGACCAAGACCTTTTTCTGAAGCACCAGTAGATAAGTCAGGATTCTGCTGTGTATCTGTAGAAAGGTAATTACCAACATTTGCCATGAGAAACAGAAATTCTCAAATGTTTCAGTCTTTAAGTCTCAAATTCATGTTCTTCATACCCCGTTATTAATGGGATGTTTTATTTTACCATGTGCTGCTTAGAAGTATCATGTAATGTTATCTCTGGCTCTAGTGCCACGTAACATCGCAAAGGAATCACTTGGCTTCCACTCCAGAAAAACTCCCAACTTTCACGATGTGCTTCAGCAATCCCACCCTTCTGTCCACTCTGGAATATGTATCATCACATCACTGGGACTTTCATGGTCACTGAATTCATACTTGTAGCAAAAGATATTTATTGAGTGTTTCATATGTGCCAATGATGTGGAAATGATCTATGAAGTAGAATGAATTGCTGTCATTATTATTATCCCCATTTTTGGATAAAAACATAGGACCTTAGATGGGCTTAGGAACATGCCCCAATTCCCATAATTACTATGTAGGAGAGCTGAGACTCAAACTTGCTTCTCTTTGACCAAATAGCTCACCTCTCAACTTGCCTACAAGGAACCAGGTACCAGTTCAGATGGTGAAAACACAGCAGCTGTGCCATAATCAGTCCCTGTCCTCAAAGAATCACAGTCCAGTGGGATAAACGGCACTGTGCCTTTAATTGCACTGCACTGCCACAAGTTCTAGGACTGCCCAAGACCCACTGTTGTTGGTGCCAACGCAGGTGTGGCTAATCCCACACTCAGGATGTAAGACCCTGCGGCGTCTCCTATCTCCCATTGTGTCCAGCATCTCTCTACCTGGGGACCAGAGTCTCATACATCTTTCTTTCTTTAGTCCCTAACACAGTCCCTGACACAGAATAAGTATTCATGACGTGGTCCATACTATGAAAGCAGTATAACCCAGAATGGAGAGTGGGCACCCTGACACGTAAGACAACCTAGGACTAAATCCACACTTTCTAGCTGAATGGCTACCAGCATAGCCTTCCACCACTCTCGTTTCTCGTCTAGTGGCGTTAGAAGACACGCGAACTAGTCGGAAAGAAAAATCCCAGCATGAGCAGCGCTGAGCTGCCCCCAGTGGGGCCAGCTTCTGGCAGAGTAAGAAGGACACTGAGGAAGCAGTCACAAAGTAGGTTTCTGAGAACTGGGGGAGACCTGGGATGCTAAGGACCAAAGTTGTTTTCTTTTTCAAAAATGCCTGTCAGTCATCTAAAAATCCTCCCTCCAGCAGCAAAGATGAAGACATTATGCAATAACCGAAGGACACTGGAGATATCTGGAGGACAGGTCACTTCAGCAGCAAACTGGAACAGAAATAGCTAAGGCAATTGAAATACAATTGATCAATTGATGGAGTCACAGCACTTTAAGTCTGCACAATGAGCAGTTTCAAAGAAACTGAGAATTCTCTGCAGTTGCAATGTCAACTCAAAAAAAAGTAAAAAACCATGAACCTATTTAAATCAGCACGGAAAGCAGATTGGTGTGGAACATGAGAGAGAATTAGCATAACCCAGAAAAAATACATGGTGACCAGTGTGGAAATAAATAAGACCAATCAAATGAGAGCAAGCAAACCTGTTTATTCAGAGCTTGATAGAGTCAACCTCTATCACTTACATTTGGCCAAAGGTAGGCAGAAGCATGGGAAAGCTTTACATTTGGAAACAGAGAAGGCTTCAGGCATGCCCTGATTGGAAGTTGTTGGCATGGGGAAGCTGTAGGCAGGTTAACCAGAAAAGGAACATCTTATGTGATTGATGATGGGTGTATATTTGGCTTTCATTAACTAGGGCTTCCCAGGTGACTCAGTGAATCTACCTGACCACGCAGGAGGCTCAGGAGACATGCATTCAATCCCCAGGTTGGGAAGATCCCTGGAGAAGGAAATGGCAACCCCTTCCAGTATTCTTGCCTGGGAAATTACAAGGACAGAGGAGCCTGGCAGACTATAGTCCACAGGGTCGCAAAGAGTCAGAAGTGACTGAGCACACATGTGCAAATTAGCCCTAAGTTTGAAATGGTGACAAAAATTAGGGACACTATCAGTTATTAAGCTTGGCCATTTGGGGCCAATTGTTCCAAAGGCTATTGTTTGGCTTCCTGGACCACTTGCTAGAGATAGTGATCTGACTTCCTACAAATCTGACTGATAGCAGGCTGGTTTCCTGGGCTGGTTATGGTTGATAAAGAGTTGGACACGACTAAGCAACTTCACTTCTTACTTCTTCCTTATGGTTGATAATGGATCCTGGCTAGTTGCTGCAGATGGTGGGTGAGAGTTCTGTTTTTATATACGGTGTGACCTTTGTCTGTTTGTAATAGGAAAGGAGTATGTCCAGGCTGTATATTGCCACCGTGCTTATTTAACTTATGTGCAGAGTACGTCATGAGAAACGATGGGCTGGTTGAAGCACAAGTTGGAATCAAGATTGCTCGGAGAAATACCAATCACCTTAGATATGCAGATGACACAGCAGAAAACAAAGAAGAACTAAAGAGCCTCTTGATGCTTCACTTTCTCCTCTCATTTTTCCAACCGAATTTCGAGTTGTAAGTCTTTTGATTCTAGTACCGTAGACCAGGGTAGTGAAGTACCCTTTATGTACCCCTCCGTCACCGTTGTCACAGTCTGAAATAAAGACCTCCGAGTTTTTAGTGACGTCTACCACTGACGTCAGTACTTTAATTTTCTACGAATGATGAACCTTCCTTTCAATACTGGTTGGATCTTTCGTATAAGTTTTCGTCTCTGTGATGACACGGCTGTTTCCAGATAGATCAGTTCCGATACCAAAAAGGTCATCAGTCAATACCTACACTCTCAACCTGATATTTCTTTCGACTCACGGTTTCTTAATTACGAAAACTTGACACCACAACCTCTTCCGAGCATTCTCAGGAACCTGACGTTCCTCTAGGTTGGTCAGGTATAGGATTTCCTCTAGTCAGGACTCACAAGTAACCTTCCTGACTACAACTTCGACTTTGAGGTTATGAAACCGGAGGACTACGTTTCTCGACTGAGTAAACTTTTCTGGGACTACGACCCGTTCTAACTTTCACTCTCCTCTTTCCCTGTTGTCTGTTACTCTATCAACCTTCCGTAGTGGCTGAGTTACCCGTACTTAAACCCATTTGAGGTCCTCAACCACTACCTGTCCCTTCGGATCGTACGACGTCAGGTACCAACTTGACTTGACTTGACTATAAGGGAGAGAGGGACCCCTTTGTGTGAAATCTTATTAGATCGTGCCCTGACTGCAGTCATATGACACTCATCCAGGTGCCGAGATGAAAGGTCTACGTACTGAACGTGTTTCAACGAACTGAAGGAATTGGGAGTCAATCCTCATCTGCAAAGTGGTGATATTGCATAATAAGAGTTTGATGAACATTGAATGATGTAGGGCACCTAGCATGTTTAGCATAGTGCCTAGAACATGGAGAGTAGCCAATTGATGTGAGCTGCTATTAACATTATGAATATTATTAGTATCCTTTTTTACCTAACCTAATCCAGGGATTTAACCAGATAAAAAGGATGAAATCGCAAAGGAGACCATTCCTGGAAAAACCTTATGGAGAGGTTTAATAAGATATAAAGAATATATTGGATGCTCTGTATGATCACAAAAAGATTAGTTGGTAAAGGCATATGAATCTCCCCATGCTCAGAGAACCAGAGAGTTGCCTTTAGTATCTTATGATTGATACTAAACTGCCTAAGAGTAAATTGATTCCAGAGAAAGCTACATGGTGGCAATATAGAAAAAAAGTACAGAGGAGGTTAAAACAATTTGCAAACTTGTGAGAAGAAACAAGAAAAGAACACAAGATAATAAGAATATAGTGACATCTCCTGAAGTAGACACTATTATCACACCTCTTTTACCTACAAGAAGATGGAGGCAGAGAGGACTCAGTAACTTGATGGTCACAGTCAGAATCAAAAAGAAACTTTAGCAGCTAAGTAGACATTTGCAGGAAGAAAAAAGACCTAGACGGTTCCATTAGAACATAGCACAGAAAGAGAGGCTTAGGTGCAAATGAACTGAGTGTGTGGAACAAAAAAGTTTATAATCACCAAGCTGTCTCTTCAAAATGTCCCCCTATTATGAAATATCAGGATTTTTCATTTCGGCATTATGGAACTATTGTATTTAGTTATATTTGCTTCCCACATTTTGAATTAAGTTTCTTGAAAATGTTATTCAGTTTCCTGAGGGGAGAAGATGCCTGAAAAAGGCAACTTATTCTTTCTGCAACAGGACCTAAACATCCCTTCTCTCTCAGCCTTGACCTCCAAGATCCCAAGGACCTCCTCCTAGCAGCTAACATTAGAGCAGGCTTTGGTTCAAAGAGACTGAGTCTGTATTGTAAGAAAAGAAGAGAAACAGCCACTAAAAAATATTTGGTTGATTTAACAAGGCAGTTTGTACCTTCTGGAATGTACAAGTTGTTAATAAATTGCATTTCTTACCTTTTTATAGAGTACATTCCTAGTGTGGTGTTTCGGTTTATGTTTTATGATAGGTGCTATAGTTTCAGCGTCTGAATATGGATTTCATTAATCCTTAATTTGTGCCTCCTTCTAGACTTTGCAAACAGTGCCCTCTCCTGGATGAAGTGACACCTGCTTTTCTGATCTGCAAAGCTTAGAGACAAGGACATGAATGCTAAAATACAGGAAAGGCTCTGGAGACCCCCATATATGGGATTTCTGGTCTCTCTTGGGGATGCAAAGAGATGGTACCCAGGCCCAGTTCTGTCCCAGTGAAAGGTGAGAGCCCTGGACTTGCATGGCTATAAAGAAAAAGAAAAGCCAAGGACCTGAGAATATGATCTCCGTCTGGATCCAGAAGTCTAAACACCTGACAATGAGTTGGATGGATGAACTCAATCTCACTTCAGATTAGTGCAGGAACCCAAAAAGAACTTGATGGGCTTAATGAAAAAAATGTCACATACTTAATGCTTAGGATGACTCCTGAAAATCAGATCTTAATCATCTACTAAGTTTGTTTAACTTCACCAAGCAACTGAATTGGACTGCATTTAAAGGATGCTTTTTGAAGCTGTTGAGAGCTTGAGGAAACACTGGTTTCTCTAAAAAAGAAAAGAGAAGGGGTTCGTTATCACCAGTGCTATTCATCAATATTTCCCATTCTCTTTCTAGACAAGGATAAGAACTACAATTTCTGTTCCTCCATGAATTTAGATGTGGCCAGGTGGTTTGCTGTAGCCAATCAAGTGTGAGTGAAAGTTATGCCTTTAAGAATTGGTGCAAGGTTCCCCACCTTTCCTTCTCTTTTCCACCATAGGGTGGACAAACTATAGCCCATAGCCCAAATCCAGCCCACTGCCAATTTTTATAAATAAAGCTTTATTGGGACACAATCATGCCCATTCTTTTACATATAGTCTATGGCTGTTTGCTTGCTACACAGCAGAGTTAAGAAGCTGCCACAGAGACCATATGGCCTGCAAAACTGAAAATACTTACCATCTGGCCCTTTACAGAAGAAGTTTGCGAACCTATGCTCTCAACAGTGGGGGGTCCCTGAAAGAAAACATCATGGAGCACAGCTCATGCTGGACAAGACTGACGCGTAGCAACATAGCACGAGAATGAAATAAACCCTCATTGTTTTAAGCCACTGAGATTTTGAAGTGGTTTTGCTGCCCCAGCATGACAGATCTAACAAAAATAGCAAAAGAGAATGTATACCGTAAAACACCTTGAAAGAAGCTCTCCAAATACTAATGATGGAGAATATGCAAATTCAACGTCATTGACATTATTCTCTTAACCAGGTGGGGAATAAGTGTGATCCCCACATGCAAATGAGGCTGTTATCAGGTAAGCCAGATAAGTGTGATACTTTTCCCCCTAAAATCAACATGAATTAATTTCTGTATCTAAGGAAGGCCAGCCAGCTCTAGTCAGACACTGGTTTGTTTTATGAGAGGAGTAAAGAGGCTCATTACAGCAAATCCAAGGCATGTTGATAAATTCCCAATCTTGGGCTCTCATAAAACTCAGAAACACACTTTCCTTGCCTTCCACACTTCTTCTGAATCACTGAGCCAGAGGCAGCTGCCTGATTTGTGACCTTCAGCCATCCGCCATCTCGCATAGATCATTTTCACCAAATAGAGTCTTAAAATTGTCATCATTTTCTTTACATCGACATTTGAAAGAAATGTTAGATTGATCCACCACTGGGTTAGCTATTTTGCAGCTTCTCCCAGCTGGTTAAGAAAGTCGTTGTAAATAAATGCAGCTTCTCTGGACATTTTAAATGGTAGCAATCACAACAATTTTAGCAACACAGAGAGGAAGGGAGGATAGAGAAAAAGAAAACTGGAGAAAATGGTCCATGGGCAACACACACCACCCCTAGGGAGCTGGAATAGAGCTTTTCCCAGCTCCCTCTGATTGGAAGCTGTAACCACTTAGTAGCCAGGAGCTTGGAGGAAAAGGAGCACTGCCTGTCTATGCTTTCCATCAGCCTTGACTTCACATAGGGCTTTATCTAAAAACTCGTCTGTGTCCCAAGAGACAAAACAGAGCAGTGAAGAAGCATGGTTCCTTATTAACCCACTAGCGGTTTAGAGGTGGTGCCACTGAACCTTGGTTGAAAGTACCCCACAAAGCCATGGCAGGTAAGTTGGGAGGTTCCATCAGAAAGACAGCTGTGGAGCTAAGGCTCAATTCATCTGAACCTGGGAGTGGGGCGAAGGGGACGGCAGGAGTAAGCTACTCTGTCTCAGGGATCAGCCTCCAGGCATCCTATAAAATGGCTCCATCCCTGGAGGCTGGATTTGTGCTGCTCGTAACTGCTTCATCCAAATTCAGTTCAGAATGGAAATTCTTCTAACTAATACAGGACTTCATGCTCCCTTAGGCTATGACTTGTGTTCTCTATGGATCCAAAAACTAAGGAGAAAGAAAGGAAGCATCTTTTCCCTTTTGCCATTAGTGCCAGCTTTCTCATGAGCCTGTCTGGTTCCTTCCGATCTATTCCAAGACAATAAGTAGAAATAAGCTTCCCAACCCCTTTAGAACAGGTAGGAACATTAGAATGGAAATAGAGCTGGAGGCCTCAGCTGAAGTGGCTGAACTGAGACGGGGATTCTGGTTTTGTCAATTGTCTGTAGTTGCTTGTTAAGTTCACAGGTAATTTCCAGTAGGGCAGCTGCTGAACACACTGGAAAAACAAAAGTTCAAAATGGCCTTACTAAATTAAAGGTAAGCCCCAAAGCCACCAGCAAATGAAGGTTAATAGAGGGCTCCTACTGCATCTCAGATTAAGGGGAAAACAGCAAAACTACCCAAGTACAAACAGCATGTGGAAGGACTGGCTGTGAGTGTGACTGGCAGAGGAAGAGCTCAAGGTCTTAGTGGACAAGTTCACTGAGCCAGAAATGTAAGAGAAATGTTAAACAAGAATATAAAAGACAGCAATTATCAAACAATCTTCATTGACTCATGTATTCTTTTAATCAACAAACTTTACTGAATGCCTACTATGTGTCAGGCATTCTGCTGGTATCTACAGCAAGATTCAACAAACCAGAGCCCACAAGTCAAATCTGACCTGCTATTTGTTTTTGCATGGCCCTTGAGCTAAGAATGATTTTCACATCTCTATAATGCAAAACAAAAAAAACAGTATTAGCCTTTCAGAGATGACAGCTATTCAGAGAAGATAGGACATTATCTCTTGGCCTACAATGGCTAAAAGTATTGCTATCTGTCTCATTTTAGGGAAAAAAAAGGGTTGCCAACCCCCTAATCTAGGGGTACAAAGTTCAATAAGAAATAACTCTTACCATCAAAGAACTCACAGTTTGGTATAAACTTAGTAAACAGGATCAGTGCACCTTGTCCTTTCCTGGCTTCACAACCTAGAAGCAAGACACAATTTAAAGGAAGCTCATGGAAAGTTATAAAAATTAATAAAAGAATGGGAAGAAGAATTTATGAGAAAATTTTAAAAGAATTTGGATTATTTATTCTCAAGAAAAGGAGGCTATGGGGAGACTTAAGAATAGCCTTCAAACATTTGAAGAGATATTATTAAGCAAAAGGTTTTTCCATTTTGGACATAAAGATTAATAGAACGTAGGCTAAAATTTTTTATTATAGAAATGGAAGGATTTCCTGGAAGGCTTTTAAACTTCTACAATGAATTGAGAAATACATTTTCTTTAATCTTCTAAAACTAGTGTCTTTTCTCATCTGTCTGGGAGCTGTTAAATGTTTGAGTGTTGTCTGAGCTAAAGGTAGAGGTGAAGTAAATGTCCTAAGTTCAACCCAGGTCTCTGATTCTTCCATTCAGAACTTGGAAGTTTTCAGAAGGAGAAAGTCTTTTTCCCCTCTGGGTCTCAATTTTCCCCTCTTGCAAAACAAGAACCTAACATGCTCTGAGTCTATGATTTCCTGGGCAGAAACTTTGATATGGTTCAGCAGCTGAGGAAGACAAAGGAGCTTCAAGGATCTCCTCTTATGAGAGAGGAGGCAACAGATGCTACTTCATTCTTTATATGAATAAAGAAACTTAGACTCAATATCTGTTTTAATTCAAAGTGGAAAATTCTGAAAGAGATGGGAATACCAGACCACCTAACCTGCCTCTTGAGAAATCTGTATGCAGGTCAGGAAGCAACAGTTAGAACTGGACATAGAACAACAGACTGGTTCCAAATAGGAAAAGGAGTACGTCAAGGCTGTATATTGTCACCCTGCTTATTTAACTTCTATGCAGAGTACATCATGAGAAACGCTGGGCTGGAAGAAACACAAGCTGGAATCAAGATTGCCGGGAGAAATATCAATAACCTCAGATATGCAGATGACACCACCCTTATGGCAGAAAGTGAAGAGGAACTAAAAAGCCTCTTGATGAAAGTGAAAGTGGAGAGTGAAAAAGTTGGCTTAAAGCTCAATATTCAGAAAATGAAGATCATGGCATCTGGTCCCATCACTTCATGGGAAATAGATGGGGAAACAGTGTCAGACTTTATCATGGTAACTGCAGCCATGAAATTAAAAGATGCTTACTCCTTGGAAGAAAAGTTATGACCAACAAAGATAGTATATTCAAAAGCAGAGACATTACTTTGCCAACAAAGGTCCGCCTAATCAAAAGTATGGTTTTTCCTGTGACCATGTATGGATGTGAGAGTTGGACTGTGAAGAAGGCTGAGCACTAAAGAATTGATGCTTTTGAACTGTGGTGTTGGAGAAGACTCTTGAGAGACCCTTGGACTGCAAGTCTTTGCCAAAAAAAACGGTCCATCTAGTCAAGGCTATGGTTTTTCCTGTGGTCATGTATGGATGTGAGAATTGGACTGTGAAGAAGACTGAGCACCGAAGAATTGATGCTTTTGAACTATGGTATTGGAGAAGACTCTTGAGAGGTCCTTGGACTGCAAGGAGATCCAACCAGTCCATTCTGAAGGAGATCAACCCTGGGATTTCTTTGGAAGGAATGATGCTAAAGCTGAAACTCCAGTACTCTGGCCACCTCATGCGAACAGTTGATTCATTGGAAAAGACTCTGATGCTGGGAGGGATTGGGGGCAGGAGGAGAAGGGGACAAAGATGAAATGGCTGGATGGCATCATGGACTCGATGGACGTGAGTCGGAGTGAACTCTGAGAGATGGTGATGAACAGGGAGGCCTGGCGTGCTGCGATTCATGGGGTCGCAGGGAGTCGGACACGACTGAGGGACTGAACTGAACTGAACAGTTTTCACATGTTTGTTAGCCCCTTGAAATTCTTCTTCTGTGAAAATTATTCTCATGCTCTTTGCCCACTTCTGTACGGGATCACAAGTTTCTATTGTTTTGGTGGTACTGTTTCGTTAATTATTTTTTTATATATTCAATCTGTCCCAATTCTGTTTTTCCTTGTTTCTTATATACTACTTTTAAATTAACATAAAATGTGATAAGATCTCCAGATAAATTTTCTTTTTCTTGATTTGACTCTTAAAATATTTACTTTAGACATAAAATTTTGTGATTATGTGAAACATTAACCTTTTTACCTACACAGTATACTCTTAGTTAAGATTACAACTTCTTCAGTTTTCCCCCTTGGATACAATAAATCCAAATAAATAAATTTTTAAAAAAGCCACAAATTATAGCCAGCCCATATTTAGAGGGTGCCTTTTTCATCTTAGAGAGAGACACTTTCTATTGGCTACCCGGTTTTAAGCATTTATTTCTTTTCCAAAATAAAAAGCTACAAAAATATCAATCAAAAGGAAAAAGGCTCTAGAATAAGTTTGTGTAAGGAAGCTTGAGAAATAAAGCTAATTTTTCCCATTTATTTAGAAGAAATGAACGCTGAGAGAGAGTCCTGAACCACAAGTCAGGAGGGTTCGGTTCTGCATCTGTTCAAATGACCTGTTCTGGTTTTCAGCGGAACCATGTTGACTTGGAAATCTCTAATGTCCCAAAAAACTCATAAAACTCTCATTCTAAAATCAATCCATTTAATAAAAAATAAGAAAATTCAAACATTTACTTTTTCTATAGATAAAAAAACACTTCTCTCTCAGTTCTTTACTTCATCACGCTCTTGCCTGATATCATCACTTTCTATTCCTCAACAATACTTAAAAGATTGATGGAATGAAAACGATATTTAATCACTTAGACCTGTGCTTCTCAGACTGACGTCCTGAGAACACATAGGAGGTGCCCTTCTAAGAAAAGGAGTACTCTTTTCTGGAGTAATTTTTAAGAACCTCATTTTTTTCATTAAAACCAGTAAAGAAATCTTGGAAAAGAAAGAAAACTGGCATGACTTTTTATGATAATACTCTTAATTTTTTCCACACCTGTCATATTGGTTTGCAACTCAGATCTTTCAGGATTATGAGTTTAGTCTTATTAGCAATTAGGCAATGGAAAACTCTGAAAAGCAACACAGATTTTAATTAATAACTATGATTAATGGGTACTGTATCTCTTAATTACAAATGATTAGTCTCTTTGTTCAGAAGAGCCTACTTATGTTCTCACATGTAAAACAGGCTGTAATGAGGATTCCCTGAGGACTATCTATGAGAGAAGCAGTGATACCATGAAATTTAAAAATCCTATATTTGAAAGTAATTTTGGATAACCACTTTGCCTTGTACATAATTTATAAAAGAATTACAGACATATTCTTTACACAATGCCTCAAGTTCGTTATCTCCCAAAGTGGTAAACCTTCCTAATAAAACAACATAAAAGGTGCTTGGCACGAAGTGATAATTGATGAACAGGAGCCACTTACTTTATACCTTAATTTTTCTTATGAAGTGGACATTTACTATATTCTGATATTTCAGGCGCCATTTTCAACACTGTAGGCTTCAGGACAAAATAGCCAAATATACTTTGATGACTTTTAATATTTTTTACCCGTGATTTTTAACTTGAAAGCCAACATTCAATAGTTAAGTCATTTTGGAGCAACTTAACAAGTTTGTTTGTGTGTGTGTGTGTGTGTGTGTGTGTGTGTGTGTAAATAAATAAATCCTAAAATTAAAGAGTAACACTGGATTAATGCTGTTAATTCCTTATAAAGTACTGACCTGTTTTCTGAACTAGATGTAGACGTGCTAGATGACGACAGTGTATGAGAATTTGACATGCGTGAAACAAACTTCTGGATGGTGTTACGAGACGGAGCTTTGATCCTTGAGCTACGCTACTGTGATATTTCTGGAACAAACTCTCAACCTAACATTGAAAAAAGACAGCAACATGACATTTGTGCCATAATGTATAGAAAATGAGTTCTACAGGTTGAATTATTTGGCTTTTATTTCATAAGTTTTTCACAAAGACAATTTAGGAGCTTCAAAAATAAGAATACATATAGTTTACTAAGAACAGTATTTTTATAGGTCAGTATTTTTATACATTTTTTCACTCTAGAAGAAAAAAACTAATTAGTCAATGGCTTATAAGAGAACTATTTACAAACATCAAGTAATCCTTAAATACATTCACATCTCTGAAATGACCACCATCATTAAATTAAATTTAAAGCTTATGGAAAAATTTCAGGAGTACCATAAAATTTAGTTGACAATTTTACTCTGAAGCATTTATTTAAAATAATTACCTCAAAATTCTTTAAAGTTTTTCTCCATAACATTGGGTCTGAAGGTTCTAGCTGAAATACCCGGAGCATAACAAACAGCAGATGAATACAAAATGTTCCACGCCCACAGCTGCAGTTCTAAAGAGTTAAAAAAAAAAAAAAAAAAAAACCCTCTACTTTAATAAATCCGTGTTCCACTAGAACTCCTAGGCTGATCCCTTTAAAAATACTTCCAAGTTTATTATACTAAACTTTCTATTAATTTCTCATTACCTTTATATAATAAGATATTATGCAAGAAAAGTCTACAGCTATCTCCATGAATTAATCTCTTATTTTTGGCTTATTAAAAAGACCAGGGTGGTGGTCTGGTGGCTCAGTTGTAAAGAATCAACCTATCAATGTAGAAGACAGGGGTTTGATCTCTGGTCCAGGGAGGTCCCATATCCCTCGGAGCAACTAAGCCTATGTGCCATAACTACTGAGCCTGTGTTCTAGAGCCCACGAGCCACAGCTACCCAGCCCACAGCTACCGGGCTCTGGAGCCACAGCTACCCGGATCACGAGCCACAGCTATTCTAGCCCACAGCTACCCGGCCCAGGAGCCACAGCTACCTGGCCCACAGCTACCTGGCCCACGAGCCACAGCTACTCTAGCCCACAGCTACCCGGCCCAGGAGCCACAGCTACCGAGGCCCGCACACCCTAGAGCCCAGGCTCTGCAGCAAGAGAAACCACAATGAGCAGCCCGTGTGCCACAATTAAGAGAGCAGCCCCTGCTCGCCACAACTAGAAAAAAGCCCAAGCAGCAACAAAGACCTGGCACAGCCCTAAATAAGTTATAAAAAGACCAAATTTGTATTCTGAAGTATATCAAATCATAGTAAAACCCTTTATAAACACATTAAATAAAAGTGTTTACAGTTCCTCCAATATTTTAACTCTCTTTAGATTACAGAAGAGAATTACATACTAATTTAAGAATGTCACAGTATATTGAGTTAGTACCAGATCCTAATAAGATGTAAAATGGTGACAGGTCCTACCTGAGGCCCGATAAACACCCGGTATTTATTGCTGGGCTGTCTCCTCCAATCAGGAAGGAGTTGGGTCCTATTTGCTGTAGTAAGTACAGCCTGGCCCGCATCACTTTGTTTACACGGCGGTTTGTTTCCTCGGGGCTGTATGGTGAGAAGCCATCTGGTGATGGGGCTCTTCGAGGTGGTGTGATTCTCCCACTCTGAAACTTCACAATATTTTAAAAATTAGGTAAATTGCTCCTAAGAAATGTATTCCTCCATAAGAAAAAAAATGACCTAAAAAAGGTCACACCAGACCTTTTCATATTCACCAAAAAATGCCTCAATATATAATATGATGAGACAAAATGTGTTTTGCAAATGCATTTGTCTGTCATATTGCTATGAGTAAATTTTTAAAATCTGTCATCCTTAAAATAAATCTTTGGGCAAGAGAGACAAACGTATGGTAATTTTACAAATTATAAGTATTTGACATCTTTGAAAAGTTTTATGTAAACCAAAATAAAAAGCATAGAAAATGTACTTTCGAAACAGGTGAAATGACTTGTTTCTAGTGATGAAAATTAAGCATCCAATTAAGGCTTCCACTTAAGGGATTACTAAATGTGCTTCCTGTGACTGGTCATTTACAAACGGTTCCATGGAATACTCTGTGGAGGAGGAGTGGTAAGTGACTCTTCCCAGGTTAAGACATCTCACTGGAGGCTGCTGAAAACGCTCCCGTGGTGAGGGTGATGTGTGTCACTCACTCCACTTCACTGATTCCCTAGAACTTGGTCTTTCCATCACTGCCCCGTGCAAAGTCTAGTTCTTTTTGATGCCAAACTAAACAGGTAAAAGGTAATAAAAGCTGGTAAGAAAATGAAGCGGTTGGAAGCCTCCAACAGGGCTGGTGGGAATGTAAAATCGTTTACCTGCTTTGTGAAGCAATCTCACTTTGTAAACCTTTGTAAAGCAATCCCACTCCTATGTATATACCCAAGAAAACTGAAGCTATGTCCACACAAAAATGTGTACAGAACTGTTACCAGCAGCACTGTGAAGCCAGAAGTGGAAGTCAAATGCCCACCAACTAATGAGTCAATAAACAAAATATATATCTCCATTCAATAGAATATGATTCTACAATTAAAAATGAATGGAATACTGATACAAGCTATACCATGGATGAGCCCTGAAAGCGTGATGCTGAGAGCAAAAACCAGCCACAAAAGACTAAACATATTATATGATTATATTTACGTAAAAGGTCTAGGCAAACTGTATATAGTCAGGAAGTAGATTAGTGGTTGCCTAAGGCTGGGGAGAGACTGCTAATTAGTCTGGGGTTTTCTGCTGGAGTGATGAAAATACATTAAAACTTGTTGTAATGATGGCTACAACTATGTAAATATACCAAAACTCAATGAACTGTACAATAGAATATGATTCTACAATTAAAAATGAATGGAATACTGATACAAGCTATACCATGGATGAGCCCTGAAAGCGTGATGCTGAGAGCAAAAACCAGCCACAAAAGACTAAACATATTATATGATTATATTTACGTAAAAGGTCTAGGCAAACTGTATATAGTCAGGAAGTAGATTAGTGGTTGCCTAAGGCTGGGGAGAGACTGCTAATTAGTCTGGGGTTTTCTGCTGGAGTGATGAAAATACATTAAAACTTGTTGTAATGATGGCTACAACTATGTAAATATACCAAAACTCAATGAACTGTACAATTAAATGGGTGAATTGTACACTATATGAACTGTATCTTAATAAAACCATTATTTTTTCAACAGGCAATTACTAAGAAGTAAAACAAAACCCAAAACAAGTACACATGCATATACTATTGGACTGCTACGTATTCACACTATGGATATGCTCACTAGATGTGCAAAATGATGTATGCATAAAAAATATTTTTGCAAGATTATTTTTAGTAATGAAAAGTTGAGAAGAAACATAAATGTCCATTAGTATGTAGTTCAAAGATGCCATGAATGATCTTTATCCAGAAAATGAAGTGCTAGGTAGCCGTTAGAATGAGGAAGTCACCTTGTCTAATATATATCCCAAAGAGGATGTAGAGGGATGGGAGACAATTTTTCATTTGTGGTAGACTTTCACTTTGATGACCCCATGGACCACCCCTCCCCGTATATTTATACACCCTTCTATAGTCCCCTATCACACTGATTCTGGGATTCGGGCATGTAACTAGATTTGGGCAATAAGGCATTAGTAAACACAATCCAAGTGGTGGCTTGATAAGAGCTTGCATGCTGGGATTTGCTCTCTTGAATCACCTTTTTTTGGCTTAACAGAAATGTATCGTCTCATAGTTCCAGAGGCCTGAAGTCCACAATCAACGATCAAGGTGCTGACAGGGCTGGTTCGTTCTGAGGGCTCTGAGAATCTATTCCACTGCTTTCCTAGCTTGAAACACTTGCTACAGCCCAATTTCCGTGCTATGAGAAAGAGGCCAACAGCCACAGCTGTTCCAGCTGAAGCACCAGACAGGGGAGTGAAGCAGCAGCCTTGGATATTCTAGCGTCTGCAGCTGCCACGGAAAGCAGACATGCGCCACTCATGCTGAGCCCTGCCTGTTTCAGACTTATGAGCTAATAAATGATTGTTCCTATTTCAAGCTTTTTTAAAAATAGCTAATTTAAACATGCGTCCACATAAAGCTGATAAATACTGCTGAGATTCTTGGGCTCTACTGTATAATTCACTTAAAATTTACTTTCTGAAGCATTTATGTGCTTTAACAACCTCAGGTGTGAGGAAACCCAAATCTCCCCCTTCTGGTCACTATGCCACAATCACTTTGCCATCACTCATTTGCTTTTCAAGGTTAGAAAGTTTTAACTCGAATCCTGCTAGTGGTAATCTCTCCATCTTGGAGGGGCAGGACCTATCTTTTCACAAGTCTCTTTGATATCTGGCTCAATACAGAGAGTGAATCAGAGTACTGAAAGTCAATAGTGAGATTCTCATCCATGCTTCTGCGTCCAGTCTGCTGTGATATGGTATTTTGGTTGAGTACATGAAGAGAATCTGGCCTCATGTAGACATGTATTTGGGAAATCCTTTTCAAATAATAGCAAATATTCGTCTTTGATACTACATCAAAGGAATGGCAGATCTTCTAAAAATTCATATAATTCACGGCACAATATAAAAAAAGAAAAAACCCGCACGTGATAATACTATTGTCCTATTAAAAGTCTAAGTACTAAGAAGCTATCAAGCTTACAGTGGTGGACATGAGTTTTCCAAAACTCTGATTTTTGCTTGAAATCTCAAATTTTACCACTAGTGAAGAAACAGATCAGCTGTTTTCCTCGAAGTGAGTCTTACTTAATTCTTTGTAAGGAAAATGTCTGTCAAATACCCAAGTGAGGAATGCCGCTTCCACTGCCATAGCTTCATTCAGGCACATGCACCAGCAGCTTTACTCACCGCTGTAAACGTCAGTGCGGTGCAAGAGGCAGATAACATCTCAGTGTTCCTACAAAATCAGTTTTGACCTAATGGATCCACAGAAAGCATCTGAGGGCAGGTACCCTGAGCCCAGGGTCTGTGGGCACACTTTGGGAGTGTTGCTCTAACAGATGGTTAGCCAATCTTTCCTGTGTTATCAGTACATTTTGAAACTGCAGAAACTTAGCACAGTTACTTACGGGCACCGGAGAAACTCTCTTTCTCCTTACTCCTGGAGACTCAGATTTCACTGTGCGACCTGAGGGGCAGCTGCCAGGGGAAGGGCTGCGGCGGCCTTTGGGAGCTGAGGACGCGGCGCTCGGTACGCCCTCTCCTTGAGACTCGGCTGCCAAGTTATTCATTTCAGATCCATCTCCTTTAATAGGGATTGGTTTCACCACCTAAATTAAAATGCAGTGTTTTATTACTTAGAAAAAAAAAGTCAATGTGAATGTAAGATTAAGACAAGAACTCAGTTTATAAAATTATGCAATATTATACAAATACAACAGAAAATATATCAATTTTTCTTTATTAGTGTAAGCTGCAGTGTAAGGCTATTTTTAACCACACAGATTTCAGTCATTTAGGCTTCATCAATTGAATGTTGATATTTATGTAATGCATTTTAAAATGTTGTCATACATGAATTTTAAAAGATTTAGAATTAAGATCCTTAGATCCTACCTTAGAGATAAAACATCAAAATAAAATGGAAAAATCACTTTTTCTTTTTTAAGTATAGCAGAAATCGCAAATTAAAGGATTTTAGAGACACAGACATTAGAGGGCAGTGTTGCTTTAAGCATTACCTCTCCCACCAACCAGAGGGATTACTCCTTAGAACAGTTTAGGTTGCTTAATGAGCACAGCGTTAGCTACATTTTGTTCAAGTGTCTAGAAAATGTCAAAGCAAATAAAACTGCATTGCATTTCAAATGCAGAGGGGAGAAAAAGCTTACAAGAGGATCCATGTGTGCTTAATTTCCCACTTCCTCCCACGCTTTCTCCTTCCCGCAGGTAACTCACCACGGGGCCTCTCCGGTTCCTCCGTTCCAGCCACTCATGCTTCCAGGCTGGCATACAGGTGGCCTTCAGTTTCTCCCGGATCATTCGTTCTTCTGGGCGATCATCCATCTTGTGCAGTCCCTTGAGAGTTTCTTTATTCTCCATCTCACGACTAAAAACAGAAGGAAAAATAAGGAGAATGAGATTTATATATGAAAAATAATTTTCAAGAACAATATGGTTTTACTTCATACTTTCAACGGACTTATAACGAAAAAGATAACTGCTAAAATCCCCAAATGACTTAAGCAAGATATGAAAATATCATTATGAATCATACTATGTTGCTGAATTTACACTGTAACCTGGAAGTGTTAAATGCAGCCTGATAACACTAGTTTAATAATGTCTTTAAAAAATAAGGTTCTTGAAACCTAACCACATCTTCTAATTCACAGTATTTTTTTCAAAGTCTCAATAATTAAACTTGTTTTCTCAGAAAATGATATTTTACTTGGGGTACTCCATATACAAATAGTAAAAAATTACCTGGTAGAAACATTTTGACCTTTAC
Organism: Madoqua kirkii; assembly: GCA_006408675.1. NCBI lineage: Eukaryota > Metazoa > Chordata > Mammalia > Artiodactyla > Bovidae > Madoqua > Madoqua kirkii. The sequence goes on from SJYC01054183.1 coordinate 58,717, forward strand.
ACTATAATGTATTGTGGAGTTATAATAAAATATCCAGGAAGCTGGTAACTTTGAGAACTAACTCTACAAAGCCGAATAGGTAAAACACCCAATAGCTTCAAAATACACTCATATCCATACACGGATATATGAAACACACAATATATATAGGCATGGATTTTAAAACCTGGTTTTATAAGGAAAGAGTTAAAGCAACTGCATCCTGGAAGAAGCAACAATTTAAAAAATACTCAGTTAACTTCAGTAACTATTTTGGAAATTCTGTAAAGCTGCAGAACAGTTGTTTTTTTTTTTTTTAATACCCTGATAGGAAAAGGAAATACCAGAGATGATAACTGCAAGCTTACCAAAAAGTCAATTATGAAACACACAATATATATAGGCATGGATTTTAAAACCTGGTTTTATAAGGAAAGAGTTAAAGCAACTGCATCCTGGAAGAAGCAACAATTTAAAAAATACTCAGTTAACTTCAGTAACTATTTTGGAAATTCTGTAAAGCTGCAGAACAGTTGTTTTTTTTTTTTTTAATACCCTGATAGGAAAAGGAAATACCAGAGATGATAACTGCAAGCTTACCAAAAAGTCAAATTCAAACTCCTCTAGGAATATTCCAGCTAATCATTACTATAAAGTAGCAGTATTTGCAAAGCAGCAGCAAACAACAACAAAAAACCCAACAATAGTAGCAACACCACCCCCACCCCCTCCCCCTCCCCGCCCAAAACCTACTTAAAACAGGCACTAGAAAGGAAGTAACAGTTAACTGGTTTTACTTAAGCATCAAAACATGGAGAGAGTGGAAACCAGGGTGTTAAATACCTCTGTGCCTGAAACTGGCCTAGATATTTTTACTAATGCAAATATGTAACATTTGAAACTTGCAGAGAGGCATGAAGACACACCACATAGTAAAATTTCTCCACTACTCAGGTATAAAAACTGTCACAAAGAGAGGCAATATCGGAGGGAGGATGGGAAGGAGGGTGCTGATTTCCTTTAAGTATGTGACTGCTTTCCCTGCTCTGAATATATCGTAAACGTTAGAGGTGGGTCAGAGGAAGAGGGAGGGATGTAAGGGGAAGGAAGGAAGGGAGGAAAAGGAAGGGAAAAGAAGGGGATAGGGACAGAAGGGGGGAGAGGGGAAAAGGGAGAAAGAAAATGTTTTCTCAAAAATTCATCCTGCTCAGTTGATTCTTACCCAGGGAAACTCAAATTTACAGGCAATCAAATTCACGGGCTGATTGCACACTAAAAATTCACTTACAATTCTCTGGTCATGAAAAGCACTTTCCACCCAGTAACAATGTTGCAAGGCATGGCTTAAAGATTCCCAGGCTAGTACTCAAAACAGAAGTCACACTGTAGAACTGCAGTGCATTTTCACACCAGAAGCTCCTGCAACCCCGAAAAGTGCCATCTTTCCCCTGGCCCTAGATCTCTCCTCCTCAAATCTGTTTCATGAGTATCCCTTCTCAATTCTGTATTTGCAGTATCTTTTCCCCAGTACCCACTCAAACACACAGAGAACTCTCCTTAACTAACAAATCTTCCTCAATGACGTGGTTTCCTTCAAGTGGGTATGATTTTCCTCTTCCCTTTCCACTCATTTGAAAATACTATAATCTTTCAAACCAATTTCTTATTCCTATCCTCTATTACTTATATTTAATATTATTAAATATTATTTATAACTATTAAAATAATTAATTACCATTTATTTTATTATTATTTAATAATATTAAATATAAATACTGAAACATACCAGTAGCTCAACTTTTGCACACATCTAAGACTATTCCTTTAGAATAAATGCCCTGAAATGGAATTGTTGGGTCCAAATGTACACAAATTAAGACTTCGGTGAATATAAATTATCCTCAAAACACATACTTTCAGTTACAATGCTCAAGTCCGATTGTCACCTTAGCTGGTCTCAACTAGCAGCAGACTCCAGAGGGGGCTTCTTCACTCGGAACCTTCCTCCAGCCTAGGCTTCTCAGAGCAGCGGAGGTCACTTCCCCCATTAAAACCCTCTGCTGGCCTCCCCCTGGGCTGAGAGTGAGGCCCTGCATCACCCAGCCTTACCCCAACTGAAGTCACCCAGACCCCGTCTACCCCCACACTCTATTTCTTTCACTGACTGGCTCCATCTCTCCTGCTCAGGTTTTTTGCACAAGCTGTTTCTTGTCTCCTTTTTACCTCATTAATTTCTACACACTCAGTGGCTTTTCTTCAACTCCTTACAGACCCTTCCCACTCTCAGTCAGGAATCTCTAGTTCCACTCTTCCACAGCTCTGTACTTTTTTTCCTGAAGTGTTCATTGCTGTAGGCACTGCCCCCCCAACTGTAAGCTCCGTAAAGGCAGAGGACCAGTGTTTCCATCCATGGCTATATACCCAACATCTAATAATGCCTGGCTTACAATAGGTATGAAAATAAAAACTAAGTGATCATTTGTTAACACCTTTGGCAGTTCTGAGGACCTTCCTAGTTTTAAAATTTAAGGATTACTCATGTTACTTAATCTTTTTACAGTTCTGCACTTAACATAAGACTCAGTCTGTAATTGAAATGTTATTCAGTGGAACAATTTTTGTTCCTAAATTGATCTACAAATTTAAACCTGTTTTTTCTAATAAGTAATACTTATATATTATTAGTTCTAAAATGTGTATATTTTCATATTAAAAAAAATTATCCAGCCTAAGGAAGGCAGCTAGGACCCTCTGCGTGTCCTCCCAGAGCTCCAGAGCTTCAGCGCTTCTAAGCCTTCCATGGGAACACAGGTCCTTGGCCCAGCCACCACCTCCTCCATTAAACTCATATAAACTTTTCACTCTTAGTTAACTTTCTCATGCCTGTGCCTCACATTTTCACTTCAGTTCAGTTGCTCAGCTGTATCCGACTCTTTGCGACCCTATGGACTGCAGCACGCCAGGCTTCCCTATCACCAACTCCTAGAGCTTGCTCAAACTCATGTCCATAGAGTTGGTGATGCCATCCAACCGTCTCATCCTCTGCCTTCCCCTTCTCCTCCTGCCTTCAATCTTTCCCAGCATCAGGGTCTTTTCCAATGAGTCAGTTCTTTGCATAAGGTGGCCAAAGTATTAGAGCTTTAGCTTCAGCATCAGTCCTTCCAATGAATATTCAGGACTGATTTCCTTTAGGGTTGACTGGTTTGACCTCCTTGCTGTTCAAGGGCCTCTCAAGAGTCTTCTCTAACACCACAGTTCAAAAGCATCAGTTCTTCAGTGCTCAGCTTTCTTTAGTGTCCAACACTCACATCCATACATGACTATTAGAAAAACCATAGCCTTGACTAGACGGACCTTTGTTGGCAAAGTTATATCTCTGCATTTTAATATGTTGTCTAGATTGGTCATAGCTTTTCTTCCAAGGAGTAAGTGTCTTCTAACTTCATGGCTTCACCATCTGCAGTGATTCTGGAGCCCCCCAAAATAAAGTCTGACGCTGTTTCCATTGTTTCCCCATCTATCTGCCATGAAATGATGGGACCAGATGCCATGATCTTTGTTTTCTGAATGTTGAGCTTTGAGCCAACTTTTTCACTCTCCTCTTTCACTTTGATCAAAAGGCTCTTTAGTTCTTCGCTTTCTGTCATTAGGGTGGTGTCATCTGTGTATTTGAGGTTATTGATATTTCTCTTGGCAATCTTGATTCCAGCTTGTGCTTCATCCAGCCCAGTGTTTCTCATGATGTACTCTGCATGTAAGTTAAATAAGCAAGATGACAATATACAGCCCTGACATATTCCTTTCCCAATTTGGAACCAGTCTGTTGTTTCATGTACAGTTCTAACTCTTGCTTCTTGACCGGCATACAGATTTCTCAGGAGGCAGGTAAGGTGGTCTGGTATTCCCATCTCTTCCAGAATTTTCCATAGTTTGTTGTGATCCACACAGTCAAAGGTTTTGGCATAGTCAATAAAGCAGAAGTAGATGTTTTTCTGGAACTCGCTTGCTTTTTCCATGATCCACCGGATGTTGGCAATTTGATCTCTGGTTCCTCTGGCTTTTCTAAATCCAGCTTGAACATCTGGAAGTTCAGGGTTCATGTATTGCTGAAGCCTGGCTTGTAGAATTTTGATTACTAGCGTGTGAGATGAGTGCAATTGTGCAGTAGTTTGAGCATTCTTTGGCATTGCCTTTCTTTGGGATTGGAATGAAAATTGACCTTTTCCAGTCCTATAGCCACTGCTGAGTTTTTCAAATTTGCTGACATACTGAGTGCAGCACTTTCACAGCATCATCTTTTAGGATCTGAAATAGCTCAACTGGAATTCCATCACCTCCACTAACTTTGTTTGTAGTGATGCTTCCTAAGGTCCACTTGACTTCACATTAAAGGATGTCTGGCTCTAGGTGAGTGATCACACCATTGTGGTTATCTGGGTCATGAAGATCTTTTTTGTACAGTTCTTCTGTGTAATATTGCCACCTCTTCTTAATATCTTCTGCTTCTGTTAAGTCTATACCATTTCTGTCCTTTATTTTGCCCATCTTTGCATGAAATGTTCCCTTGATATCTCTGATTTTCATGAAGAGATGTCTAGTCTTTCCCATTCTATTGTTTCCCTCTATTTTATTGCACTGATCACTGAGGAAGGCTTTCTTATCTCTTCTTGCTATTCTTTGGAACTCTGCATTCAAATGGGTACATCTTTCCTTTTCTCCTTTGCTTTTAGCTTCTCTTCTTTTCTCAGCTATTTGTAAGGCCTCCTCAGACAACCATTTTGCCTTTTTGCATTTCTTTTTCTTGGGGATGGTCTTAATCCCTGTCTCCTGTGCAATGTCACGAACTGTCATCCATAGTTCTTCAGGCACTCTGTCTATAAGATCTCTTAGTTCAACTTTCTCATGCCTGTGCCTCACATTTAAATCTCTGAACTCTGAATGCCTTTTTAAATAAAACTGTTATAATTGGCGGGGTTTTTAAAATTTCTCCATGGTATACAAAATAATGATACAAATTACAACCAATGGAATCTTAAATTCAGTGAAATATAGAGTAAATTCTATTCCACTTGCCAGTGGGGGGGGGGGGAAATCATACCTACTCAGCTTCATTTATTTCTGAAACAAAAACCAAACTGGGAAGAAAACCAAGTCTTTCTTGAATATTTATTGTTTTGTTATAATCTTCACAGATCAGACATAAATAGGGTTTTTCTTTTTACTAGATATGTGTGCATATATATAGGGCTTCCCTGGTGGCTCAGATGGTAAAGAATCTGCCTGCAATGCAGGAGACCCAGGTTCGATTCCTGGGTTGGGAAGAGGCCCTAGAGCAGGGAATGGCGACCCACTCCAGTATTTTTTGAGATGCATCATCTTATCAATTAACAGGAAACAGGAAACTTTTTTTTTTTCTAACACGAACTAATCTAAACAGATTGACCTTGCTACAGATTAAGCTTTATCCTCCTTTCATATTTATTAAAAAAACACGAGGTTTTTTACTTTTTTGAATGAATCTGTAACTGACCTGGAGCTTCAAAAAACCTTCTCCCCTGAGGTTAGGTTTTTATAGTTTAGTCTCTTTCTAGACCTTCAGAATTTACCTGCTAATATTAAAAAAAACGAGATGCTTCACTTGCCCCTTCTCAATAAAGCCCCTCAGCCCTCCATTTATCTGGTGCCAGCCATTGTTGATTAGACCGTCACTCCAGTAGTTCTCCCTTCTCTTGTCTTTTGGGAGATGAGTTTTCCTGGTTCTAATACTCTGATATTCATTTGTATCATATACAAGACCTTCTTCCCAGAACTTCTTACATGCCAGCCACTGGCCTCTTCTCATGGCACCAAAACACCCTCTTCTTAAGCATACCAAGATATTTTATGTCTCTCTGCCTTTGAGGATTTATTTCCTGATAGGAATATACCTTTTGAAATCTCATATGCCTTCAATAAAGAATTTCCTACCATGGTTCTACAGCAGTTAGCTATTCCCTCCTAGGATGCTATTAATAGTATTAATTATCATATAGCATAAACTCTAGTTTTTAAGTACCTGCTTCCCTCATCACCCTGGGAGCTCCTCCAGGACGGGTTACCACATCTTATTCATTCTTCTATCATCAGCGCCAAATGTCCTGGACAGGCCACAAAGCCACCCGACATGAAGCCAGAGGGCCTGCCCAGTCATAGTGGTTCTACAGCAGTTAGCTATTCCCTCCTAGGATGCTATTAATAGTATTAATTATCATATAGCATAAACTCTAGTTTTTAAGTACCTGCTTCCCTCATCACCCTGGGAGCTCCTCCAGGACGGGTTACCACATCTTATTCATTCTTCTATCATCAGCGCCAAATGTCCTGGACAGGCCACAAAGCCACCCGACATGAAGCCAGAGGGCCTGCCCAGTCATAGCCAACCCGGGGCACCATGCTTTACACATCTAAACCCATCTTGCAGTTCACAGTTGGCTGGTGCAGGAATGTGCCCCGATTCAAAGACTTTCTGCAATGGATGATACCGTACCTCTTAAACCAGACCTTCTCTCTATGGGAGTTTGAATACAAGATACCTTGTTTGAATACAAGATATCACCGTGGGAAGAATGGCATCCAAATAGACAAAAATAGCAAAGCAGTAACTAGGAGCAAGGAGACAGAGACAAGGGAGAAAAGAGAGAAATCAGTCAGAAGGAAGATGTGGTTAGAGACAGGGAGAGGGGAAGGAGCAATGAAAGTAAACCTAAGTGTTGCACCTGGCTCCCCCATCCATGCTGTCAGTCAACTGAAGCCACTTTCGTGTCTCCCCAGGGGGTGAGTCACCACGTTCTCCAAAGGCCACGTGTACTCGCTGCAGGAGAGAAACCTCACGGGTCCCTCTCTGTGCGCTGAAACCACCCCTAACGATCTGTCTCCCCTGCAACCCCAAAGAGCCGATGAAAACACTAACTCAACACAGAAGACACTTGAACAGGCCCAAACCCCAGTCGATCTGACTCTGAAGCCTGTGCTCTTCATTGTCCTGGCAGGTCACTGTCAAATCTGATTCTGTTTTTATAACAAATCATCACCAGAAGTCTATGCTGATACTCAACGGGTTTAAACAAGTTTTTTAAATGGTGACTTTCATTATAAGAATTAAAGGAGCACATTAATTGTATAAATTAGTGGAGTACTTCACTGTAACGGTAATAATGACTACAGAGATGTGAAACCTTTCTGGAAATTAATGAGGTTTAACCTTAGTATACATGAAGATTTCCAGAACAGTTTAGATTACAGATAACTTCATTTAGAGAGAATCTCAATTCTCTCAGTGTCTAGGCAATCTCAAAGAACCCTGGAAAATACACTGAATTATTTGGGACAGGCACAATTCAGAGCCACCCAGTTGAGGCCTACCTGTGCAGTTCTCTTTGCAGCAGTAATTCACAAACTAAAACCCATAAGCTTTGAAAAGAGAGCGAGCAAGGGAGGAACTATCTCCCAAAACAAAACCAGCCGACTCTGGGATCCTTAAAATATAAGTTGCCAGGTAAAAAGCAAGAGAAGGAGCTCGGGTAAGGATTAGGAAAGTGTGGTGAGGCATCAAGGCTATAACGACAGAGGCCAACAGCCCCTTACCACGGACAGAGCTCTGTGCTAACAGCTTCACGGTCGCTTCAGGCAGCTCTCATGAGAATGGGACACTGTCCTGGGTGCATCAGGGGGCTTGCGCGGTCCTAGTTCTTGACCAGGGATCAAACCTGCGCCACCTGCAGTGGAAGCACAGCGTCCTGACCACTGGACCACCACGGAAGTCCCAGGGAAGAGACTCCTTCTATCCCACTGGCAGATTAAAGACAAACCGACCAACCAGGAGGTTACGCTATGTGTCCAAGGTAATAAACTCTGTATGCGAAAAACAGGATTTAAATCCAGATGCAAGTGACTTCCGGGCAAAAGGAAACTTAAGGGATGGAGTAACCCTTCCATCTTTATGTAATGCAACATTTACAACATAATACATAAAAGTGGCTCACATTATGAAAACTAGGCCCCATAAGATTTCACTTCAGGTTGTGCACAGGAGCATTTGGCTCTGAGAACTAAAGAAACAAGTAACTTGCTTTTTCCCTTAATGCAGAGTAAATATGCTGACTTTAGTACAATAAAGGACTGTTGATTTCTTGATATGAGCATGTCCACAGTATAATCAGTCTTATAATACATTGAATTTCTACCAGAAATCTTTATCAGGGGACAAAACCTATCTGTCATCTTGTCTGCAAACCTTCCCAGTTAGTCCTTTGAAGGATACAGGCACAGAATTTCATCCTCAAAAAACTCATGTTCTGGTTAATTCATCAAGGGTGGAATAATATGGAGGTTAAATAACAAAGACAACAAATAGCTAATTACCAACAATGATTATAATATAAGCAGTTTAATACCACCTTAGTTATTTTGATTGATTCACACTTAAAAATTATTCTGAATTGTCTTATACATACTAAAAATCAATCTATCTGGTATCAAGGATTTGTTTCTAATAAAATATCACCCTATTTGAGTTTTAAGGTTGTAATTATTCTCCACCAAAAATTACAGGATTTTGAAAAGTGGGCTTCCCTGGTGGCTCAGATGGTAAAGAATCTGCCTGCAATGCGGGAGACCTGGGTTCAATCCCTGGGTTGGAAAGATCCCCTGGAGGACAGCCTGGCAACCCATTCCAGTATTCTTGCCTGGAAAATTGCCATGGACAGAGGAGCCTGGTGGGTTACAATCCACGGGGTCACAAAGAGTCAGACACAACTGAGCAGCTAAGCACAGCACAGTATAAGTTGTATGAAATTAACCAAAATTAAACCAAAAAATTAGTGGATAATCACACTACAAATACTCAGTGCCAGTTCTTCAAGGGCAGGTCCTTTCCCTGGGCCACACCCCGCTGTCACAAACAAAGCACCCAGAGGAACTGATGCCACAGGCTTGATAAACAACCAATGATCTGGAGTTAGCAGAGCTGGTTATCACTCCTAATCAATGAAGATCTGGGAAATAACACTGCAGATGTATCCAGCACATGTAATAGACGCATACAGCCTATTTAACCCATAACTTCTATCACAAATGACTGATTTAACAATCACTGTATAAATATAGTAACAGGGAATTCACAAAATGCAGAGCTACTAGGCAATACTAAGCCATTTTTAAAGGTGGCAACTCTATGGAAGCTTTTTTTTGATGAAGTTTATGGAGTAAACTGGGCTTCCCTGGTGGCCCAGATAGAAAAGAATCTGCCTGCAATGTGGGAGACCTGGGTTTGATCCCTGGGTTGGGAAGATTCGCTGGAGAAGGAATGGGAACCCACTCCAGTATTCTTGTCTGGAGAATTCCATGGACAGAGGAACCTGGTGAGCTATATAGCCCATGGGGTCAAAAAGAGTCAGTCATGACTGAGCAACTAACACATACATGGAGTAAACTACATGCTTCAAAGTCTCCCTTTAGAGAAGACGAGAGAATCAAAAAGAAAACTGTATTTTAACTGCACAGCTGTTCTATATGTTTTTAATATGCATGCTAGAAATGTATGAAAATATTTAAAGCAATTAATAAAGACTACAGAATGAGTTAACTCTACAGAAAAGTAAATTACTCCTGATAATTATAAGTCAGTGTGCTACAAGCTCAGACATCATTAAAACAAATGTTTTTTAATGTATATAAAATATCAGTAACTAGCAATTAGGACACTATTGGAGAAGGCGGTGGCAACCCACTCCAGTACTCTTGCCCAGAAAATCCCGTGGGTGGAGGAGCCTGATAGGCTGCAGTCCATGGGGTCGCTAAGAGTTGGACGCAACTGAGCGACTTCACTTTCACTCTTCACTTTCACGTATTGGGGAAGGACATGGCAACTCACTCCAGTGTTCTTGCCTGGAGAACCCCAGGGACAGGGGAGCCTGGTGGGCTGCCGTCTATGGGGTCGCACAGAGTTGGAATCAACTGAAGTGACTTAGCATGATCAACAGAGGCTTAAGTGAAGAAAGAAAAAAGATTCTAGGTTTTTTTTTTATGAATCCTATTTTTAATTTTTCATTTAATTCTGCTCAAGACTATTTAATAATTAAAAGAAATCTTTCTTGATCACAAACATGTCATAAGAATAGTCAAATGATAGGACTGTCTTGTAGGTTTTATCAAAGTAAAGTAAATCTTATAAAATTGACATATGAGCATTTTGGATAGACTTCAACAGCCTCCAAAGTTACTGACACATTTAAGGTAAAACATCAAGGCTAGACTTTCAGGTAGATAAATTTGTGCTATTGTGCCTCTGTAATGTCCGATCCTTGCAACCCCATGGACTGTAACCCACCATGCTCCTCTGTCCATGGGATTGTCCCAGGCAAAAACACTGGAGTGAATTGCCATTTCCTTCTCCAAGGGATCTTCCCAGATAGTGAATAAATAATAAGAAAACTAAAGGAGCTATGTTTCTTGTGGCTGAGAACCCAGATAAACAAAGAAAAGGTCCAATGCAAAGTGATTTTCTAAATCATTTCTTAATACCTACCCAGTCCAAGAAAAAACATAAAGCCGCAATGCAAAAACTTGGTTAAGATGTTTCCTTGGGGCATCCATATCTCTCCGAAATGTAGCTAATGGATTCCACTAAAAGCCACTACATCCAAGTTATTAATGTACCACAAACAAATCAATTTAATCTGTATTACTGATGTCATCACTCAATAATGGAACCCAGATGTTCTATCAAAATCTGGAAAAAATGATCATTCTTCCTTCTAAATGTGCTAATAGATAAGTATAAAAATCATCCAATGTAAGTATGAAACTAATTAGGTATACTTTATCAAGTTGGGGGGATAATACAAGATAATAATCATATGTACTGACAAGTGTGTAGCTGACCAGTAAATGTCAGAAAATGTCCAAGTGCAATGAAGTTAAAATTCATTAGAGGAAAAGATAATTGAGACAGCTCAAATATACAGCAAAATTCAAGAGGGAAGTAGCTATGTAGAGAAAATCAAGGATATGCAATGACTATTAAAATTGACAAGAATGTTAAAGAAAAAGGAAATAAGATGAATAAAGTCAGTAATCAAATTAGGTTAGTAAGGAAAATTAAAATCCTAGAAGATTCAGCAAGTTGGAATTTTTTTAAAAAAGCATTATTTTTAAAGAAGCAGTCAAAGAGAAAAACCAGAGAAAGTGAGGGCAGGTGTCTTTTCAAGTTAACACCCCTCCTGTGTGGGCAGAAAACAAAACAAAACCGACTGCAGTGAAACCAAGATGTTGTCAGCTCTGTGAGGTCTTCAGATTCAACTTCCGTGAAATTCACTGACTTGTCTCCAATTATGAGCCGAAAGTTGACTACGATATTTATGCAGACAAGCGAAAACTGTGAAAACGGTGAGAACTGGATAGAAATGAGTTTCGTGATTTTATAAAATTCATCGTCTCACAAAATATATGAATATCTTAGTGACAGAAGAACAGTGAGTGTGGTTCTGTTACCACGACAGACAAAACAAAAAGGGCTGGCAAGTTACTAGCTGTCACTGGAATATTTACTACTTAATATTGTACAGAAATACTTTTCTGTGTGTACTCATCAAAGTAACCACTTCTGTAACAAAATTTATAAATACTGTAATACTATTCCATCCACCTTCCCACGGGGTAAGAGTCACACTACTCTTCTCACTCATGAACTCAGAAAATCTATAGGCTTAATGCAAACTGTTTTTTGAGAGCCAATGTTTACAATGGGAGTTTAAGTATGGTTCCCTTTCTCATCTGTTCCTCTCCAACAAAAACCCACGAAACCTTCAAATACTTTTCACTCTGAGAGCTTGTATTCTTTGAATATTCAGTGCTAAAAATTCCACTGTTTATTCCTTCCTTTGTTGTGTCCTTGATAACTGACGAAGAATCTTTAGAAACTGTTAAAAAAAAAAAACAACTGGGATGTGTGAGCATCCTCTTCCTTAACTGTTGAATACAGATCAGTAAGCAAGGAAAAGGATGCTAATTTTTTACAGTCTTTTGCTAAATGTGTATTTCCGTTCAAGAATTCCCCTTTCACGCTACTTGACAAGTCTAGGGTTGGGAATGTGTAAAAGCCAACTGATGCATAAACGTAAGTGAGCTTTTACAGAAGTATATCGGAAATCCCTATGTACTACTACTATGGAGCCGCTTTCGGCAAAGCCATGTCCTCTTCTCCGCCAAGGGCCCGGCACACAGTCTGTGCACAAGGCAGGCATTCCAGGGGAGAAAGATGGCTGCTCCTTCGCCATTTTGGTTTTCATCAAGAAGATCCCAAGTCAGTGTGATGGTGAGCTCTTAAATATGTTTCTCTGGAACGTTCTCCAATGGGTGTGTGACTACATTTTTACTAAGCCAATTATCTTGAAAGCAATGCGACTACTTCGGTTTGAATATTCAAAAACTAATAGTTGGAAAAGTGGTATGTTACTGCACATTTTTCCTTTCACAGTTGAAGAAAAGTAAAGTTAAAGATGTAACATGAACTATTCTTGTTGTTGAGTCGCTAAGTTGGGTCCAACTCTTCTGCGACTCCATGGACAGTAGCCCGCCAGGCTCCTCTGTCCATGGGATTTTCCAGGCAGGAATATTGGCGTTGGGTTGTCATTTCCTTGAATACCTTCTGCATTAATAAAAACCCTTTGGTTTGTTTTTAATGTTCCCAGATTAACAGAGAAGACATATAGTGCTGAAGTAGAGCACAAAGCCCTCTTATAGCCTGTGCTAGGAGAATGATCTCTTTCAAACCCCATGGAACAGCTAGTACTGTTTCTACAGTACTTCTTTCTAGCTGGTGGAAAGGCACACTAGCTGGGATGCTCAGAATGAGGAAGAATGACTTCCTGACAAATGGCGCTTTTCTTCTCTATGCTTTTAATGCTGGAAAACCATTCTGTTCAATGAATGCTGGCGTGCCTACTACCTGTAAGCTCTGAACTAGGCAAAAGAGATACAAAGTGGGATAAAGAAAAAAGACAGGATCTCCATCCCTCTAGGCGCCTAGACTAGCAGAACAGAGGGAACATGCCAGCATTGCTATAAGAGGAGTATTTTAACAGATCATAAAGAGTTGCAAGGATGGAGTGGATCTCCATCCTTAATTTTTTCTAGCAGAGTCCTGGAAAGACCTACAGAGGAGGTGATGCCTGAATAGGTTTTAAGGAAAGAAAAGGACTAGCAGGCATGAAGCTGATGAAGGTTAAAAGATTTTCTTGACAAAAGAAACAGCTCTGGTGAAAATAACGTCCGACAGAATACTAAACAATTTATGATTCTGTTTAGGAAACACTAAAGTTAAACATGTTCATTTAACGACAAGTTCATCATATTTTTTCAAGAAGGAAAAAAAAAAAGCAGGTAACACAATATTTCCCACACTAATTTGGCACAAAAGTCCTTATAAGCAAAACACCTTTGACAGGTAGCGGTCCTTAGAATATACTGTGAGAAATCTGTACAGGATCATCTCTATATCCTTTCTGGCACAAATTAGTCAATAGGTCTAAGAAGAAAAATACAAACAAGAAATTAATACCAGTTAATACTGTTTCAATGGTGGCTTTTCAAGGTATCATCAGCAACTGGTGGCTCAGAGGTTAAAGCATCTGCCTCCAATGCGGGAGACCCGGGTTCGATACAGGGGTCGGGAAGATCCCCTGGAGAAGGAAATGGCAATCCATTCCAGTATTCTTGCCTGGAGAATCCCATGGACGGAGAAGCCTAGTAGGTTACAGTCCACGGGGTCGCAAAGAGTTGGACACGACTGAGCGACTTCACCTTCACCTTCATCAGCAACTGTCTTCAGTGAAACTAAGCCTCCAAAAATCAAAATATGGGTGATAAGATTATTTGACAGCCAGCCAGAGATGAGTAAACTCACCTGGTATGAACTCATCCTAAGAGCAGTGGATGTCAGACATTCAAATTTGGCCTACTCTAACCACCAGCAGAGACCAGTGTGTTAGTCGCTTAGTTGTGTCCAACTCTTTGCAACCCTGTGGACCCCAGGCTCCCCTGTCCATTGAATTCTCTAGGCAAGAATACAGGAGTGGGTTGCCATTTCCTACTTCAGGGCATCTTCCTGACACAGTGATTGAACAAAGGTCTCCTGCATTGCAGAGACCAGAGTCTGTCACTAAGATCTGCCTGGGGCCATTCTATTCACTCTGCTTAAGATTTAAGCCTGCAGAAAAGACAAAGATCAGCCAAGAAAAACCCCTGACAAGCCATTTACTTTAAAAATCTCTACATGCCTAGAGGAAAACCCCAGAACTTGAAATTAAAAAAAAGGGGCCTGGGGAACAGCCCTCACTTCTTGCAAACCCCTGGAGCTCTGGCATTGCGGAAGCACTCACAAGTCTTCAGCACGGATAACAGCGCTTCCGGCAGTGCCTGGTGGTGAGCAGGTCAGGGGAAAGCAGAGGCAGTGAGACAGGTGTGGCTGAAGGAGGCAGTGCTATTCAGACATTGCCACGGTTGTTTTTCAGTCGCTCAGATGTGTTCAACTCTTTTCGACCCCATGGATTGCACCACACCAGGCTTTCCTGTCCATCACCATCTCCTGGGGCATGCTCAAACTCATGTCCATTGAGTCGGTGACACCATTCAACCATCTCGTCTTCTGTCATCCCCTTCTCCTCCTGCCTTCAATCTTTCCCAGCATCAGGGTCTTTTCTAATGAGTAAGCTCTTCACGTCGGGTGGCCAAAGTACTGGAGCTTCAGCTTCAGTCCTTCCAATGAATATTCAGGACTGATTTCCTTTAGGATGAACTGGTTGGATCTCTCTGCTGTCCAAGGGACTCTCAACAGTCTTCTTCAACATCACAATTCGAAAGCATCAGTTCTTCGACAGCCTTCTTTATGGTCCAACTCTCACATCCATACATGACTACTGGAAAAACTATAGCTTTGACTAGACAGACCTTTGTTGACAAAGTAATGTCTCTGCTTTTTACTATGCTGTCTAGGTTGGTCAGAGCTTTTCTTCCAAGGAGCAAGTGTCTTTTAATTTCACGGCTGCAGTCACCATCTGTGATGGTGATTTTGGAGCCCATTAAAATAAAGTCTGTCACTGTTTCCACTATTTCCCCATCTATTCGCCATGAAGTGATGGGACCAGATGCCATGATCTTAGTTTTCTAAATGCTGAATTTTAAGCCAGCTTTTTCACTCTCCTCTTTCATCTTCATCAAGAGGCTCTTTAGTTCCTCTTCACCTTCTGCCATAAGGGTGGTATCATCTGCATATCTGAGGTTACTGATATCTCTCCCGGCAATCTTGATTCCAGCTTGTGCTTCATGCAGCCTGCCATTTTGCATGATGTACTCTGTATGTAAGTTAAATAAGCAGGGTGGCAATATACAGCCTTGACGTACTCCTTTCTCAATCTGGAACCAGTCCGTTGTTTCACATCATCCAGAGGTGGCTACAGGGAACTGCCCACATTCATTCACTAGTACATGCCAGGTCCTGACCAGGGAGTTTAGAAACTACGGGGGTGTCTATTAGGGGCACGGATGGGGCAACAGCCACCCAAACCAGTAAAATCCACTGTATACTCAGCAAAATCAAAAGGGCTTCTTATTCAAAGGAGATGACATAACTTAACGTACATGTTCCTAGGATAGGGGAGATAAAGAAGTTGTACCACAGGTGTCATCAAGACATATGGCGTGGTGATCAGTGATGAGAGTTCCAGAGCTAGAAGGCCTGGGTTAAAATCTTTCATGCAGCCTGCCATTTTGCATGAGTACTCTGTATGTAAGTTAAATAAGCAGGGTGGCAATATACAGCCTTGACGTACTCCTTTCTCAATCTGGAACCAGTGCGTTGTTTCACATCATCCAGAGGTGGCTACAGGGAACTGCCCACATTCATTCACTAGTACATGCCAGGTCCTGACCAGGGAGTTTAGAAACTACGGGGGTGTCTATTAGGGGCACGGATGGGGCAACAGCCACCCAAACCAGTAAAATCCACTGTATACTCAGCAAAATCAAAAGGGCTTCTTATTCAAAGGAGATGACATAACTTAACGTACATGTTCCTAGGATAGGGGAGATAAAGAAGTTGTACCACAGGTGTCATCAAGACATATGGCGTGGTGATCAGTGATGAGAGTTCCAGAGCTAGAAGGCCTGGGTTAAAATCCAAGGTCCGACATGGACCAGCTGGATGGCTTTGGCCCAAGTTATTTAACCTCTCTGTACCTCAACTTCCTCACTTTGGCCCAAGTTATTTAACCTCTCTGTACCTCAACTTCCTCACTGTAAAAAGAATAATACCTACCATAGGATTAAATATGTTTACAGGTAAAGTGCTCAAAAGCAAGTTCACCCCCCTAATTTCCTTCCAGCAATTTCCTTTTTCTGTAAAATGGAGATAATAGCCAATATTTCTGATGCACTTCCTATGTACCATTCACTGTTTTAAATCCTTTGCATATAGTTATCATCGCACAGTTTTACAAAGAATGAACATGGATGAAGCACTTAAAATGATGTCAAGTATATGATGAGCACACAATAAATAACTACAACTACTACCATCCTCATTATTTATTACATTGCTGCTGTTCCTTACAGAGCCCCTCATCCGTACTGGGTACTAGGCCAGGGGCTCCATGAAATCACTCACAAAGCTACAAGGTAAGACACAGTGTTCACACTGTGCAAACAAAGAAACTCTGCCAGGAAGATTAAGTAAGTCTGACTAAGAATCCACAGTAAGTGGGAATTCTGAGTTTCCAAACCAGGTTTCTCTGGCTTTGAGCCCTGTACGCTTCTTCCTGGTCTATGTTACTTCACAGATTCCCTTAACAATATGTTAGTTGAAAAGCAGATAACAATAGCAAATTAAAACTGTTTTTTCTGGTTTCAGGAGGCAACAATGCTGATTAGAGACGGCTGGGATGTGAAGACTGCTAACAGGCTACAGTGGCCCATTACCTCTGGGGAGCAAGCAGGGTAAGGGTACAAAGGCCAAGGAGGCTCCAGCTGTGTCTAAAGCACACTCATTTCCTTAACACCCAACTGCAGCAAATATGATTAGCACTTATTAAATACAGGTAAAGATTTTATGGCTATTTATTATATTATTCTCTGATATTCTCCCCTCTGCATGACTGAAATACTTCCTTAAAAATAAACATGTGCTACCGAATTATTTTTCTCTACACTGTGGAAGGTTTCATGGAACCAGTGAAAAGTAACAGGACTGGGAAGTCATAACTAGGCCATTAACCAGCTACAGAATCTTAAGTAATCCCCAACCTTTCGGAATTCAAGAATTTAACCAAATCAGATGATATTTCAGGGACACCCAGAATGAACATGATTCATTTATTAATTGCTGTTGCTGTTTAGTTGCTATGTTGTATCCAACTCTTTTCGGATCCCATGGACCATAGCCTGCCAGGCTTCTCTGTCCATGAGATTTCCCAGGCAACAAGACTGGAGCTCTCATTTCCTTGGCTAGAGGATCTTCCCGACCCAGGGATTGAACCCACATGTGTTTGACAGGCAGATTCTTTACCACCAAGCCACCTGGGAAGACGTCATTCATTCATGCTATAATGTGAATGCTATAGTTCTGCAAGGCAGATATAATATCAAAAAATACATAGCTCAACAGGATCCACAGACTCTGTTAATTCTGGAGAGTACCTTCCAATAGTTTATGTGCATAAAATATTCTTTGTACATCTATAATTCAGTGTCTCCTGGTGTTTTAAAAATGTGACAACAAATGTGGATCCATACACTCTGTGCAAACTCAGGCTGGAAATTACTAAACTTTTAGACTCCGTTTCCCTAACAGTCACTATGGGGAAATCAATCCAAGTCTAATTACTAAAAAGGGTGAGTACTATGTACGGTGGACTGCATTAGAGCTATCTGAGAAAGCTAGAAAAACTGTCAGGAGAAACAGTCAAAAAAGGAGAGCACACAAAACATGGATTTTTTTTAACACTGAAAACATTAACTTTCCTAGTTTGGTTTGTTTGTTCTTTAAAGAAAAGAACCACAGCTTTCTCCTCCTTAAAAGAAACATAATCATTCTGCACATTTAAGTACTTCAAGTCAAAAAGCTGTGAAGCAGGAGCAGAAATGAGAAATGAAGCATGGTGGCTTTCTGGCCAAGCCTCAGCTTCAGCTGTGGCAGCGTCCCAATCTGAATTCTAACACCCCCAGTCCAGAGCTCTCTGCAGCCACCACGTCTGCTCTTCCCATAATGCAGTCAGTGCAATTTATTTACTTCTTATTTTACTTTTAAAATCTACTCTCTTAGATGCAATCTATTCTTTAAAGTGGAAAAAAAAAAAGTGATTCATCTTTGGTGAATTACATTTGATATTTAGGACATAAGCTTGACATATTTGGATTAGAAAACTTAAAACATTTTATATGGAATGATACCTTACACTGTAACTTCAGGAGATGGTGAGGGACAGAAAGGCCTGGCGTGCTGCAGTCCATGGGGTTGCAAAGAATTGGACACGACCCAGCGACTGAACAACCAACACCTTACACTATATACTTTTTGTTTTGTTTTTGACCTCAGGATTTTAACACAAAATATCATCCCTCGGTAGGCTGTATTATTAATGTCTACATCAGCAAGTATAAATCAATTTCGCATACAGTTCACCTCCTTTAAAAAAAAAATCACTCCCTACTTGCACAGTCCAGTAAACAAGTGGAAAAGCTGGAGACAGCTAATGCCTAGATATGTATTAAGCCAATACACCACTAACGTGCCAATAAACTTCAAATGATGACTGCATAAATTCCCAAATGAAGTCTTTTACTTCTGATACTGGTGTGTCTGCTTGTGTTCGTGTTCTCAACCTTTCACAGATAAGAACTACCAAAAAGCACCACGTGATTGCCTCTGAATCCGGCGTTTGGGATTTGTAACCTCAGGAATCTCCCCAAGTGACCTATGGCCAAGTTGTGATCAGTCTCTGTACTAACATTCCCGAGGAGACTGAGGTCTCCCCAGTAGATCCTGACCCATGTCATATGTTCCTCAATCCCTTTCAATTATTCCTGGGAATAATTCCTATTCACTGAGTGTCCACACACTCATCTTAAACACAAACCCTTTTGGCTAGAGAATACATTAAAATAATGGGAAGGTTTTGAAACTTGCAAAGTGCTGAATCATGCTTGTATTTAGGTTTTGTTTCTGCAATTGGTTTTAGAGGCTCAAACTCCAAGAAAACTAGCCACCCTAGTTAATCCATTAGAAGATAGAATCAAGTGTGAGTCTAACTGCTTTATTCACTGTCAAAAATTATTGCAATTAATTATAGCACACAGTTGGAGAAACCAAAGATTCAAAGGGAAACAGAACACTCTAGGAATGGAATGAGAGAAGATAAAATCTTCCTTCAATAGGTGGCACTCTTTCCTTAAAAATGTAACAGGCAATTATTAAAAATATCTGCCCACTAATAACTTAAAAGAGAAGGCACATTAATTTCAATATCCTGTCCCAAATACGGTGTGAATCACTATATTCTGTCTATTGCAATAATGTCTTCTCATTTCAATGGACTGTAGGTGTTCTTAAGTATGCTTATTTCTTTTCACTGCAGCAAAAGCTACAATTTAGAAGAACCAAAGCATTGTGTTTATTTTAAACTAGCAGGTTTTGATGCAAAATTTAGCCTGATATATGATTCAAAACACATTCTTCCTAACCATTTTCTGATTTTAAAGAACTTCATTATATAGACTGTATTATTGTTTTTGTTTTAAAACATGACAGCAACTCTTTCATAGCATGTATATGAATATTCTTTTTCACTAAAATAACTGACTAAATTAATTATCACTCCAGCTGATACGCCATCTCAAATTTTTAATGAAAAATAGAAACAGTGCTGACAACTGATAAAATGTGAGCTTAACCTAGTATACAGAAGAAGCAAAAAATAGTTTGCCTAATTTTCCTTAATTAGAAAAACTTCTTTAGGTATATCCTGGTATTCCCATTATTATTTCTCAAATTCTATCTAGGGTCACCCCTCCCTTGAGGAAACTATCCCAGAAGCTGCCTTCAGCTTTCCCCACTGGTCACAGCCCCTCTAACTCAGTGGGCAGGGGGTGCCTTCCTCTGTCCCAACTCAGCAAACAGAACTCTGCTACAATGGCTTCTTGCCTGTCTGACTGGGAAATCCTTGAGAGCAGAAATGAGTCTTAACTTTATGTTCCTTGCCCTAGCAGAAAGCTTGCCATATGGCAGATACTCAGTAATATGTGCTGAATAAAGGAACAGATTGATCTTTCCCCTTGGGCTGTGTTTCACTTCAAGGCAAGGCCTCTGTCTTACTCATCCTCCACTCTATACTGACTCTGCAATGCCTTTTGCTTGTGCGTGGCAGGCTGTAGACAGCCAACACCTCTCCAATATGAGTCTCCAGGGCAGAAAGATCTCTAAGATGTAAATAAGTTTCGCTGAGGCCTTTGTGTAAACCAAGTCCCCACCAGGAGTTTTAGGGATGCTGCAGAAAGACAGAAGAGCTGGGAATACCAGCTGTAATAAGAGTGACAGATTTCATCTTCAGTGAAACACAGAGATGGTCAGTAAAAGAAGCCAAAAACCAGGAGCCTAAAACATATGTACTTGCCTGGAAAAAACTTTCCATAACTTGAGAACTTGTCTATGTCTCTAACTTTTTAATGCTTACTGATTTTCCTGCAGTTAACAAGAAGAAAAAGGTTTGAAGAAAACTTCAAAAGAGTTTGTGCCTGGGGAGGAGAAAGGCAGAAGTCAGGAGACTGACTATACCCTACACTAGGAGCAACCTGAAAGGAGAAAGGGAACTAGATGAGGAGCTCAATGAATGGGGCGTCTCCAGGGAAGGGACAGCGCTCGAACTCCAAATCGAGACTTCTTAAACCTGGATTCTCCTAGTTTGGGCAGGGGGGGCGGTAGATGGCAGGATGCATTTGAAACCACTGCGTAACTACGAAAAATAGAGCATCTACTTCCAGAATGTCAATTTTATTCCAGCGTTTGGGAGAGGGAATGCAGTGGCAGTTTGAGGTAAAAATATGAATACGACTAAAACATAAAATTCGAATAAATTAAGGTAAACTATAAGAGTAGCGACTTGAATCAATTTTGTTCAGCACTCCAAGCAAGCATTCCCAGAGTGGCAGGCTGTGGACTACGCTTCCAGGCCCTTTCTCTTCAACAGAAGTCTGCCGAAAGAATGTTATAAGCTAAAGCAACTCTTCTCAACAACCTTCCCATCACAATCTGACAACCACTATATATATGGTGAAATTTCAAAAATTTGTTTAGGGGACATAATTTATCAATGGCACAACCACTAGCCACACGTAAGTACCAAGTCACTCTCTACCTGAAGTAAAAATAAACTGCTTGAGTGCTGAAATATTAGCCATATCGCTACCATTTTCCATCCAAGAAAGTCTACTGGTTATGCAAAATAATAAGCAGCATTTACAAGGATATCTCTAAATATGTCCTAAACTATTTTCTGAAAATAAATCATTTTAAAACTTCTGTATTTTATTATTACCAACAGAGGACCCTGGATTACCTCTCCAGAACTAATCACCACACCTACGCCTTCAACATCAAAATCTGACTGGCTACAGTCAGGGACACATGCTGCCCAAGCTAAAATGGGACCTGGAGAGTATTTCTGCAGGTGACAATTAGGAAGAGGGTGGAATGAAGCAAGAGCCAGCTGCAAGGCTTGGACAGAAAGCAATCTTCGGAACCTTGGGGCAGGAAGGTCATGTCACCCTAAGGGAAGCCCACAAAGCACGAAAAAAAGTGCAACTAGAAACATGAAATGGGTTCCAGGATTACTTACAACCATATTTTTGTGAAGACATAATTCCAATGGGGACAGGGATTTTTGTCTTTTCCATCACTGCTATATTCCTAGGGTAGCCAATTCTTTAAAAACTTGTCAGGTGGAAAAATGTTTCTTTACATCCTGAAAAATCATAATTTAAACACAGAGAAAACGCCTACCAACGTATTTCGTAACTATGGCAAATTTAATCATGGACTGGCTTTCTAGTCCCTATGCAGTCAAGCATCCTCCAAGCCCCCTCCCTGAGAAATGTCAGGAAAGGACACTGGCCGCTTTAACAACAAACTTCCCTTCTTTGCTCCACCTTCTTCAACCTATAAGCATTCTCCATTTTTCCTGCCTTAAAATAAAGCTCAACCCAGCCAACCCCAAAATGCTTCCCTGCTTTTGCAAATCCTTGGGGCTTCTGCCTCTCCCCTACTCCGTCCCCTGCTGGCTTTTCAAGAGGAGCCTGTGCTTTCTCACAGCCCTTCAGCCCTTAGGGAAGTTCAGCGGCTCTGATGCCCAATACTCCACTAAAACTGCTGGCCTGGGGACGGTGGCGGCGGCCCTTGCATCCTGCCCCGTGGCACTGCAGCTGCTGATCATCTTCTTGGATGAAATCCTCTGCTCTACTTCTTGGGTGTCATCTGTCCTGCAGGATCTTCTCTGCTCCTTTCCAGGAAATCTTGGCACTCCTCAGAGGGAAGGATCTGAGCTAGAATTCCCCACTGTCTTTTCAGAGACATGGAGATGGGCCTGGGCCTACCTATCAAGAAATTTAAATGTTCTCAGTCACTCTGAGATTCTAAGAAACCCAAGACTGAGCTGAGCAAAGGTACCATTAATGAGAAACACTGTGAGAAGCCAGGAAACTTCAATCCCAGAGGCAGAATTACTATCAATGTAATAAGAAATATAAAGCTAAGCATATTTTACTTCCTACAAGTTGTTTTCTTAAAGGTTGTATATAAATATAAAACACATAATAACATTTTCAGGTCTCACACCAATCATTCTTGACTTTTCAGAGAGGATGTCAACACAAATTTTTATTAAGAGGGCTTTTTTAAGTGCAATAGTATTTCTCTCTTTTTTCTTCCGTGCCTACATCATTTGTACCCTAAAAGGATGATCAGTAGGCAGCATTCCTGGAGTTGTCTAATATCCAAGGTGTACATGGAAATGGTCAAACTCAGGCAGAAACTACAACTACTCAGTTTTCTCAAAGAGCTTTTCATGAAACTAGCTACTGATAATCAACAGCTAGCTAGACAACACAACAGAACTATCCTGTTACCTACCCAGCTCTTATCTGGGGATAACTGAGTTCCTAACAGCAGTACACGTGTGGTATATCAGTAAACATCACTGAGTTTGTAATGACAGTCTAAGTTTCCATAAGCAGCACATATGTAAGACCTCTGGGACAGCAAACACGTAACTATTGTTACTTAAGAAAACAAAATAATGGAACATTAGAGACACAGTTAAGGGCAAAGATATTTATCTTGCCTTAAAGGAGATTTCAGTTTTACCTGAGTGACCTTTCTATAGTTAAACTCAAAGATAATCTCCTTTGTTTGTTGGGGAGATTACTGAATTCTCTCAGAGCCACTAAGCTCTTTTAATTATAGAAGAAGATGCCTGCTGAAGACAAAATATTGATAGGCAGCCATTCATTAATCTGTATTACCAGTAGAGAACAAACATCAGTAAGAGAAAAAAATGAACTTAAGTCCATTTAAGCATAACCATTTAAGCATAACTCTCTATTGGATGCTGGCCTTAGAAACTGGCATCTTTACTCAAATTAGTAAACAGGCACAACCAACAATCAAAACACACCAATTAAAAGTAGGCCAAAGTCTAAATTGAGCTTTAATTTAAAACCACTGGAAATGAAAACCAGCTATTATTTTCATGACTCATTTATAAAGAGCTCTAATAGCCATGTTCAGTGGTAAAGAAGTAAATCTTGAATGCCTGAGCTACCCAAGGCAGCTACCTCCAAGCACGCACGGGGACACGCGGTGTGCGCCTAGAAGGCCAGAGGAGGGGGGCGTGCATACCCAGAGCAGAGGGTCAGGAGCTTTCCCTTTCTTACTACTTCTCTTGGTTTCTGAGGAGTCCCACCAGCTGTACAATGGGGGAAGGGCCAGTTCACAGGGCGAGGAGGGATCTGCGTGCAAGCACTCTGTAAAGCCTCCGTGAGTGGTAACACTGACTGTGCACGCCAAGTACAGCTCCCGTTCTGCTGGCAAAGCTTTGCGCATGAACAAGTCCAGCCACATCTGCACCCTGAGCCTACTCTCTTTTCCGGCACAGTCAACAGACTGAAGTCTAAATTTGTGTTTATAACTGGTCTTATTTTATAAGAATGTCACATAACAATAAAAAATGTTAAAAAAAAATATTTCACTGATGCTTCTTGCATATTTTTAAAGACTTAAACAGAATTTAAAATATTATCATTAGGTATGATTTTTTACTTCAATAAAAGAAAATGAATAATGGATAAAAAAAGGTATTATCTGATGTAACTCAAACTCATCTCCTGATTTCAAAGAAACAGTAAAATATGCATAAAAGACTGTCATAAGGTTAAAGAGCCATCTTGGAGTTAAACTGCCAGGGATCACACTCTGGCTTCACCCACCCACTAGCTGCCAAGTTACCTCATCTCTCAGGGTCCCTGTTTTCTCATCTCTAAAACTGGAATACAAACTGCCCTTACTTTACAAGGATAGGACTAGGCTTAAAGTCAGACAAGCTATATAATGTACCAGTGTACCTCCTCAGAGAAAACTAACTACTACCGCTATTTCCAGTAAGACAAGCACAGCAGGAGAAAGCAGCGAAACGAGGATGGACTAAGGTCAGCTAGGCTTGGGTACCCCAGCCTTGCACTACACCGCAGGGCTCAACCTCCTGACAATAACGGGACCTCTCTAATGCCACTCCGAGTCAGAGCTGGTACTTTTACTGTGACCATAAATTCTAGTAATTTTTACCCTTTGAAAGCACTTTCATATCCCACCATCTCATTCGATCTCTCAAATTCTGGCAGTAGGAAAGGTATCATTATTACTAGTTCACAGATGAAGACCGTCAAATTCAAAGCAGTTAAATAACTCAACTCAAATGTCCTGCCGAAGTGGTAAGACAGCCCTGGGGACAGGACTGATGAGCCTGAGCCAACACCCACACAGAGTCCACCACAATAAGCAGCTGGAAAGCAGGTTAAATACCTTTAAACTGAAGACAGCTGGCGATTCCCTACCCCATAGCTAAAAGAGGAAAAGAAGGAATCAAGTATGTCCACAAGGAACTCTTGAATTTGAATTGCAATTTGAGTAGGCTTTTCATTTTAACTGACACAGTAAAGAAAACCGAAGTTTTGTATCAGAATAATTTTGGTTTTTAAAGTATTATCCATACTATCTCATCTTCAGGTAGTGCTACTTGACTCAAGAGCTCAAAGAAGAATTCTCATGGAATTCATTTATTTCTAATTTTTTTTATTAGTCCTACACAAGCGATCACAGATGTATCCTGAAATAGACTAGAATCTTCATAAGGTTCTTATATTGTTACAAATCAGAGGTTAAAAATATTTTAGGCCAAGGTCTTCTGTGGTCCATCTTCCTCTCTCAGAATCTACCTACCTTGGAAAAGAACCAGATTAGGTTTCACAGTTCACTGGTTCTAGAGACCAATTCTAGCCACCAACACCGCAACAAGCCCTTCCTGCTCTCTGTCCCATTCCTGAGCTGGTCTCCGATAAACAACCTCGTGGCTGTTTCTATGCTCCAGCAGGCAAGAACAGTTCAATATCCTTTTGTCGTTTTGTTGTTGCTATTGTGTGGTTAGCTGGTTTCCCTGGTGGTGCAGTGGTAAAAATCCGCCCACCAATGTTTGCTCCCTGGATTGGGAAGATCCCCTGGGGAAGGAAATGGCAACCCACTCCAGTATTCCTGCCTGGGAAACCCCATGGACAGAGGAGCCTGGCAGGCTACAATCCATAGGGTCTCGAAAGAGTCGGACACAATTTAGCAACTGAACGCCACCAACAAACATCCTTCTGAGCAAGCCTTATTCAGGAGAAGCAGCTCTGAGAGACATCTGAAATGACCCATGCTGAGGAATTCACGCTGCTTCAGCTGCAGTAAGCAGCTGACTGTTCTGCTACCCAGGATCCAAGGTGAGACTAGTGATGTTTCACATCCCAGAATTATAGGAGCAATTCCAAAAGAGTCACCGGACTGTGGGGCAGAAGCTGACACTCTCGCAGCTAAGAGTATGCACGTCACCGTTTCCCCCACGACAACCACAGGGGACATAATCCCGGACGACAGTTGGTGATGGCCGTCAGATAGCCACAGCGACCACAGCCTCTGGACCTCAAATTCACACACATGATCCTAAAAAGCAAAATCTTACCCCATTTTCACAGGTAAAAGAGCTGTAGAAGACAGACCTGGAATGCTGAATTTTACTGGTTTGTGGAAAGAAGACAAAATATTCTATTTCAAAAGGTCTGACAGACACATGTGGCTGCCTAAGCACATGGCAAAGAACACATCAACATTTTAAATATGCTATTCCTTAAGGAGAAACTTTTTACCAAAGCTATGTATTATTATCAATATTCATAACGCAGACAATCTCCGCAGTACACAGAAACAAACCCTAGATTAGGCACCTAAAAAATAAATAATGGGCAGCATGTAATTTTCTATGTCTTTGGACTAACTTTTCCAACAGATTTATAGGGCAGGGGTAACCCAACGGTGGAAGGACAGGAAGTCAGCCTAGGAGTAAAAGTATGATAAGAGATACACATTCCATCCCGGGTTGGGAAGATCCCTTATAAGTGGCAACCCACTCCAGTATTCTTTCTTGCCTGGGAAATCCCATGGACAGAGGAGCCTGGCAGGCCATAGTCCATGGGGTTGCAAAGAGTCAGACATGACTCAGCACACACACATCTAAAGTGTCAAGAAGAGTTCATAAAAAATGCAAAGCCTTATATAAATGTTCAAAAGATTATTTATAAAATGAGATTTAGTTTTAATAAAGAACAGAGAAATACAGGAAAAAGTGTGAAGGCACTGGCACTATAGGAGCTTTGCTACAAAATTCAGTGTAAGTCGCTCACTGAAGACTCTGAAATAGCAAGTTCCAGTACAATCTGTCAGCATGGAATGAAGAGTCAGTACTTTAGACAGATGTTGTGTTTGGGGGCGGGGGGGCGGGGGCATGGACAGAGAGAGGGTGGCATGTGTGTGTTGGGTGGTGGGAAGAAAAAGAAGCAGAGACAGCACACGCACACACACACACACACACACAATTTCACCTTGGCTCAGTGCATGGCTGACTATATTCTCTACTTAGGTAAGAAATTTCCACTAATTTATTTTTAGTGATTAAAATACATTCAGTATTTTGGGGAACCTTCAACAAGAATAAAGCAGTCTATTACACATGCAGTTCTGAACACATTTCAAGTTGCTGTATTTGGAGATAAGCTGACTTTAGACACCAACAGTTTTACATGCTATCACCAAAACTTGGCCTAGGAGGTGTAAGAGAGAAGAAGAATGGAAGTTTTTGAGCATAAACCTTTTCTCTTTGATGCCAAAACTGCCTTTACAGACCTAAGTCCCAAAAGTGTAGGCTTTGTTCTCATTTGGTTTTGGTATTATTTAAAACTCTTCTAGCAAATCTTCTTGCAGTGGAAGGTTATGTTCCACTACCCACTTATAAAACTGCAGGATGATTCCAGTTTGCATTGTGCAAATATTCTAACTGGGGACAAAACCTATAGCCAGCTATCAAAATCAATCCCAACCAGCTATAAGAATGGTGCTAAAGCAACCAAGACTCAAAGGAGTCTGCTCTATTTCTTATCACAGCCTTCGTGGTGGCGGCAGCAGTGTGTGCGTGTGTGCTGAGCTGTTTCAGCCACGTCTGACTCTCTGCAATCCTATGGACTGAAGCCTGCCAGGCTCCTCTGTCCATGCAATTCTCCAATACCAGAGTGGGTTGCCATGCCCTCCTCCAGGGCATCTTTCTGACCCAGGGATCGAACCCACGTCTCTTCTATCTCTGGCACTGGCAGGCGGGTGCTTTACCACTAGTGCCACCTGGGAAGCCCATCATGCAATAAGTGTGCTCCCAAACAACTGAATAACTGTCACAACTATTGGAACTTGAGAGCGGTGTGAGTTTTGATAGAAGCAGGATGGGTCAAGTATTCTTCACTGCCAGGAATCTAAGACAAATAGTTAACGTTGGAGGTCTCTGTGCTCAGCACTGAATTATGAGCCGCTTCAGCTGGTAGATGAAGAACAGTGGTGGGTGAGAGAGTCTGCAGGTGTGAATATGTTTCATATTGATGTAAGCACGATTAAATCAGTCAAAAAGTTCTACTTCAAAACTCTTTGATAGTCAAGGATTTCTAGACCTTGAGCTCTAAATTATCAAAGATTAAAAAGAAAAAAAAGATTGATAGTGAAATTCATACTGTTCAGTAACTGCCAACTCTCTACAAATTACATGAAAAGAACTTACAAAAGAGAAATCTGAATTTTCACAATTAGGAAACAATACAATTCAGTGTCATTTTTTAAAAGTTTTTTTAGTAAAAAAAAAAAGTTTGTATACATATGTATATTTACAAAAAGGTCTTTATAAACATAGAAAAAAGTCAAAGGACTGCTTTGCTTATTAGAGGTTATCCCTAGAGAATATCCCTTCCTTAAGTAGTTAAAGTTAAGGAGAAAATGTTTTTAACAGCAGTCAAGTTACCAGAATTGAACTTTCCTGGTGGCTCAGATGGTAAAGAATCTGCCTGCAATGTGGGAGACCTGGGTTCAATCCCTGGGTCAGGAAGATCCCCTGAAAGAGGGCAGGGCAACTCACTTCAGTATTCTTGCCTGGAGAATCCCCACAGACAGAGGAGCCTGGAGGGCTATAGTCCATGGGGTCGCAAAGAGTGGGATAAAACCAAGCGACTAAGCACATACAAGTTAAAAGAATTAGACTTAAAAGTTATTTTCAAAACTACTCTCTACACATATTTACTAAACACAAACATGCAAGTGACTGTGCCCTAATTTATTTTTTCCATTTTAAAAAATATGTTCTCCCAGCACAGTTGTATGCTTTTAAAAAAATAAATACTTATTATTTAATGTCAGTTGATAGATATGACTTCTCTGTTTTCTGAGCCTTCACTGCTTTTCATTTGCATTTTTTATAGTTGATACCCAGGTTTGAAACTCCCAAAATTAATAAGTTCAAAAATCTAATTGTTTCAATAATCAGAACTAAATTTAGCCATAAGAAATAATTTTCAAATAAAATTTTTTGAATATTATTTGCCAGAGTTTGAAGGGAACAAAAAGATTATGTGAGCCAACCTCTTCTTTTCACAGATAAGAAAGTAACCCAGGAGACCAGCCTTTGGTCCTCACAAAGTGATCAGAACCCTAATCAATGTCCTATTGATGACATGCTTTATCCCACATTACATAATTTTGAACGTTGTGTTTTCCATTATTCTTATCATTTCAAAATACTAAGTAAACTATACTGCTCAAGATGCTGCATAATCTACACAAACTGCCTTTGTTAAAGTAATGCTAACTAGTTAAGGGAACTGTGAGTCTCTTTACATCATCCTCATCTGTACAGCCAAATGTGTAAGTAGGCAGTCTTCATAGTTACTTGCAGTTATATTACAGTTTTTACTGAGTGCTTCTCTGGGTTAAGAATGGTGCTTCCTTCCATTTTTAATCACTACCACTCACTCCATTTTCAAGATGAGAAATTTGAGGTTCGGAGAAATTAAGTGACTGTCTTGGGAGTCCAATGACAGGTGAGTGACTGAAGAGGTCTGCCTCCTTGGGCCCAGCATCCTGTGCTGCCCCTGAAATGCAATCGTGCAGTTTCAAAACTACATTCAGGGACCAGGGTGGCTGGAATTCATCTGCCCGAGAACATTTCCCTGTGAGCCTCTGAAACTATGGAGAGCTACCAGAAATGCAAGAGCCACAGCTCCTAGACTGCAGCCTCAGACACAGACTGCCTCGCTCCAGCTTTGAGGTAACTCCTCCTTTGGGCCTCCTGACCCACTTCCTAGGGTGCTGCAGTTACCTGCCAAACTACAAAGGCTCTCTGTTTTGTCCCAAGCACTGCGAGCAGCATGGAGGCAGAGAGCCCTGCGAGGTTCTGGGCTTGGCTGCTGAGCCCTGCCCCTATCCAGACAGCACCGCCTGAGCTACACTCACAGCTCTCCGTATCAGCACACAGCCACAGGGACTTCCAGGCCTCTGCGTGTTCTCCACACACCCCTGCCCTACCCCAGGCCACAAAGTCTCCCTCCAAGTCCCTTTCACCTGTTTAACTCCTCTGCACGCTTCGGGACTTAGTAGTCCTCCCATTTCCGGGAAAACCCTTCCTGTACCCTCCCATCCCCAGCAGATTGGCCAGCCCCACCCTTGTCGCCGGGCAGTCTGTTACCTCCTTAAACTTCATGGGTTTCCCCACTGCTGGGTCCCCAGCACCTTGGCGCCTAGCTCACAGCACGTCATTCCAAGAGAGTGGTCATGAAGGCATGACCCCAGCTGGGTCGGGAGTGATGGCAGCACTGACAATGGGCATTCACCCTGGCGTGTTCACTACTCTGCCTTTCCGTTTTTCTAGAATAACCACCCACAGACCAGACAGAAAGACCTGCAGTGACCCTACATCTGATGCGCTTGTTTTCCTGTAACCCATGAGCTCCCCGGCACCTTGCCCACGGAGGCCAGGCAGCTGATGGAGACCTTGTGATGGATGCACCTAGGCCTCTATCAGCCTCTGTGCTCGAGTGCTGAGCATATTCGTCCTCTGACTTGAGTGGTCTTGGATTACTCTGGGTGACAGCAATCCAGCTGTCCCCTGTGGCCACAGAACACTGGTGCCAGGACCTCCTGCGGGCACCAAACTCTACAGATGCTCAAGTCCATATCCTATAAAACCATGCAGCACAGTCAGCTCAGTACCTGCAAGTTCTGCAACCATGGAAACGGAGGGTCAACAGGATGCTGCCTGGCACCAAAATATTTTCCCAAGACTATACCTCTGAAATTTTAACACAAATTAAAAGAAAAATCTGATTTGCTTTATCAAAATGTACTATAATTTTAAAAGAATTTTTCCTTTTAAACACTTGTTCAGTAAGACATGACTGTATATGGGATAACAGAAGAAAAACATTTTTTATAAGGAGTTTTCCTTAAAAAAAATTTTTTTTATTTACTTACTTATTTGGCTGCACCTGATCTTAGTTGCAAGATTTTTATTTGAAGCATGCAAACTCTTAGTTGCAACATGTGGAATCTAGTTTCCTGACCAGGGATCGAACCCAGGTCCCCTACATCGGGAGTGCCACTGGGCCACCAGGCAAGCCCCTAAAATGGCCTAAAAGTGGCAAAACGAATTCAGATACCAAGGAACTTTAAATCAAAGAGTTCAGTAGAATTCACAATACGTATTGACTTCTGGGTAAACTCTGGGAGACAGTGAGGAACAGGGAGGCGTGGTGTGTTACAGTCCAAGGAGTTGCAAAGAGTGGGACACACCTTAGCGACAGAACAACAACTGGCTTCCGCAAATAGTAACACTTATATTTAATACAGCAGAATACCAAAAACTTCATTGCAGGGGGAATAAAACATATTAAAGACTATCTCACAGCACAGACAAAATAAGTACTCTAGACAGAAGAAACAACATTTAGTGCACTGAGAGAAAAGAAGGGTCAGCCAGGGAAACAAAAATGTGAACGTAGCCCCGAATGACTGGAGCAGGGTGTTTAGGAGCGGGAGCTGAGAGGGCGCAGAGCCAATTACCAGAGCTTCTGAACTGCATTAAGGAGTCTGGACTTTATTCTCGGGATGAAGATAGATGCTCAAGTCCATATCCTATAAAACCATGCAGCACAGTCAGCTCAGTACCTGCAAGTTCTGCAACCATGGAAACGGAGGGTCAACAGGATGCTGCCTGGCACCAAAATATTTTCCCAAGACTATACCTCTGAAATTTTAACACAAATTAAAAGAAAAATCTGATTTGCTTTATCAAAATGTACTATAATTTTAAAAGAATTTTTCCTTTTAAACACTTGTTCAGTAAGACATGACTGTATATGGGATAACAGAAGAAAAACATTTTTTATAAGGAGTTTTCCTTAAAAAAAATTTTTTTTATTTACTTACTTATTTGGCTGCACCTGATCTTAGTTGCAAGATTTTTATTTGAAGCATGCAAACTCTTAGTTGCAACATGTGGAATCTAGTTTCCTGACCAGGGATCGAACCCAGGTCCCCTACATCGGGAGTGCCACTGGGCCACCAGGCAAGCCCCTAAAATGGCCTAAAAGTGGCAAAACGAATTCAGATACCAAGGAACTTTAAATCAAAGAGTTCAGTAGAATTCACAATACGTATTGACTTCTGGGTAAACTCTGGGAGACAGTGAGGAACAGGGAGGCGTGGTGTGTTACAGTCCAAGGAGTTGCAAAGAGTGGGACACACCTTAGCGACAGAACAACAACTGGCTTCCGCAAATAGTAACACTTATATTTAATACAGCAGAATACCAAAAACTTCATTGCAGGGGGAATAAAACATATTAAAGACTATCTCACAGCACAGACAAAATAAGTACTCTAGACAGAAGAAACAACATTTAGTGCACTGAGAGAAAAGAAGGGTCAGCCAGGGAAACAAAAATGTGAACGTAGCCCCGAATGACTGGAGCAGGGTGTTTAGGAGCGGGAGCTGAGAGGGCGCAGAGCCAATTACCAGAGCTTCTGAACTGCATTAAGGAGTCTGGACTTTATTCTCGGGATGAAGAAAAGTTGTTTTTTTTTTCTCTCTCTCAATTCACTTATTTAAAGATAGAACACAGCCATTCAAAATAGTAGAGCACAATATCAACACAGTTTAAAGCTAGGGAATTAAGTTGAATTGTTGTATTTAATTTACATTAATAAATATCTTAAAAGAAGCAAATGTAGATTTTAAGATTTATTAACACGCTAATGACCCAAGTAACTAAGAGAATCTAAGTTGAGAGTGATACTGTGTGATTTTTCAGGTTGAAAGATTACAGTAACAATTACACAGCAGCAAATATAAAAGCATCTTCTGAACCGTACAGTATCCTGTATGGAGGAGTTCATTCTACAGCATTTCATCATTCTCCTGGCCTCAATTTCTGTATAGAAGGCATGCTGGACATCAGCAATTCACATTGCATAAATTATCCACCACTCACAAGGTATAAATTCTATATTATACATGTATAATATAGAAAAAAACGTATATTATACATGTATAATATGCATGAATAGAAATAATTCTTGAATGCCAGAAACAGTGCCAATTATTTTTGACAGACTTCGGATTTCCCACCTTTGCCACTGATTAACTATCTGAACTGTTTAAGCCTGTGTTTCGGTTATTTTTAAAACAAGAAGACTGGGCTAGATTTTTGTCCACTTTAGTGTCAAGATCAGACTTCCATAGTAGAAACCTCACTCTAACTGCAGCGAGTGACTGAGGAGAACAAGTCCAGGAGCCAGAGGCTGGTTAGGAAGAAGTTTTGCAAGAACTGGGAGGAGGTGACAGAGGCCTGACCCTGGTTAGCAGCTGTGGGGGTGGATTCCAGGGCTAGCAGACACTGACAACAATAGAACTAGAGACTGATTGGATGCTGAGGGTGAGAAGACCAGCGTAAGTGCACAGCCGCTCGGGAGGTGGTGGCAGGAATTAAACCAATGGCACCCCAAAGGACCAGGAGATCTGCCCGGGAGGATGGAGGTTCGGTTTGGGTGTGTGGTGGCTGCGGCGCCTGCCTGAGCTGCACCTCCTGGAGAAACTACCCAGAGGCAGGGGGGTACAGGGTTCTGTCACTGAAGCCAAGGCATTTTAGGCACCAAAATATTATAAAAACGATTCAGCAAAGATACAACTAATAGTCTTCTGATGTATCTTTTTCTCTCCAGTCAATGACATTCTTTAAGGATCTTTGTAAAAAACGTGAAACGTGATTGATTATTTAAGAATTTAGCCCTTTGTGCAAGAGTAAGACTCGAAATAAAGAAACGCATTTGGGAATGTCGAAATACTTCAAAATTTAGTATGTGATAAAGGGGATACTTTTAAACAGTAAACAATGCTGGGAAACCTAGCCAATTATTCAGAGAAAATAAAGTTAGGGCCTTAAACTTCAGAGAGATCAAGATGACTTTAATCTATAAAAATAGTATTAGAAAAGATTGGTGTATTTTTATAATCTTATGGCAGGGAATAATAATAGCTATTACCTACACAGCGTTCATCATGCACCGTGATACTTTCATTTTAGAGTTGAGGAAACTGAAGTGCAAAGTTGTTCAGTAACTTCCAAGGTTCACTAGTCGACAGTGGTGAGACTCTGACTAGAACTCAGGCATCTGCTCTCTGAACCACTACGAGCACAGCCTCTCTGTAAGACCATTCAGAAAGAGAGGCAGAGTGACAAAGAAAGAAATGAGATCTGAAGGAACATTTAAAGCCTCTCTATGGGACGACAGTATCATTGAAATTCATAAATCATAACACAAAAGTAGAGGAAAACATTTCCAATAAATGTCGAGCTAATATTCTAATACATAAAGGATACTTAAAAATCAATAAGAAAAAATTAAACAGTTCTCGCTCATGTGTGAAAGTCACAAAAGAAGTAGGAAATTGTTAATAAATACAAGTTGTATGGATGTGAGAGTTGGACTGTGAAGAAGGCTGAGCGCTGAAGAGTTGGTGCTTTTGAACTGTGGTGCTAGAGAAGACTCTTGAGAGTCCCTTGGACTGCAAGGAGAGCCAACCAGTCCATTCTGAAGGAGATCCACCCTGGGATTTCTTTGGAAGGAATGATGTTAAAGCTGAAACTCCAGTACTTTGGCCACCTCATGTGAAGAGCTGACTCATTGGAAAAGACTCTGATGCTGGGATGGATGGGGGGCAGGAGGAGAAGGGGACAACAGAGGATGAGATGGCTGGATGGCATCACTGACTAGATGGAGGCGAGTCTGGGTGGACTCCGGGAGTTGGTGATGGACAGGGAGGCCTGGCATGCTGCGATTCATGGGGTCGGAAAGAGTTGGACATGACTGAGCAACTGAACTGAACTGAACTGTGATGCTAAAAAGCTAAGAAATGCAAATTAAAATAAGAAACCATCTTTCAGTGAATGATAATATCAAACACTGGCAAGAATGTGAAACAATGAGCACTCTCACATACCGTGAGATTAATGTAAGCTGGCACAATGTTTTACAGGGCAATTTGGCTACATGATAAAAATTTTAAATATACATAATCCTTTGACTCAGCAGTTTTACTTCTGAATATTTTACAAAACCAAATGCACAAATATCTGAAAATGTACATACAATGGTAGTCACTGCAGCATGATATAACTACCAAACAATAAACAATATATCTAAAAAGAAGAGATTGGTTAATGAGACAAGCAAATGATCGAATGCTATGCAGTCATGAAAATGACAGCTCTGGGTTCATCGTTAAGATAATAAACAAAATGCTGTTAAGAAAAAAAAACTGTACAGCAGTCTACATAATACTGTTCTTTTGTTAAAAGATAAATGTATGTTTAAAACAAATTGTTCTGTTGCTTTCAAAAGGACTGTCTAACCATTTTATTAATAAAGCTTAATCTAAAAATTCTGAATTCAGAAACATCACAAGGACTTTATATAACAGTGTAGAAATGCCAGTGTGCCAGAAAAACTGAAACATTATTTTCAAATTTCAAAATAAGTTTATACTGACATTAAAAGTTTTTTAGGAATATTAGTACCTACATTAATTAATAAGTCACATCTTTTTTTTTTAATCTAAGGATCAATGAAAATCATCTGATTTATTACCCAAGAAGAATTTAAGAATATCAATAAAATCCAGATAATAAATAATAGGGTACAGCCAATTAATTATTTTGAAAGAGGAAAAAAAGAAATGTGAAATGTCTTTCTCAAAACACTCAACATCTTAAGACATGTGAACATCAAGAATCCAACCCTTTCGCAAGCAGCCATCTTATTAGACCAAAGTCCTCACAGTAATTAAATAACTTGGCAACACTGCCAAGCTGGCGCTTACTGCCTGACTTCTCACAGTCTAGCTAGGAGAAAGGGCAGTATATATTGGTGGTGGTGATTAACTATTAAGACATTTTTTATTTAATTGTAGTATATAAAATGACTCAGGCCAACAAATAGAGCAAAAAACCTCTGCCACACAGCCAATCCACAGGACGTTTGTTAATGAGCAGCAACCAATTTTACGTGATTCTAAAGAACACTTCATTTATTCAGCATCAAGGCTACAGGACCACCTCTTCCAGATGATTTAGATGTTTACCACTGTGAGGATCAAAATACTTTCTACAACCATCAGGGACAGAAAACTTCCTTAATATGTTACAAGCTTTCTAACTTGGTTGACTGAGTGGAGGGAAACAACAATCTTGTAAGCCACAGTCATTGTCATTACAGAAAACAAAACCAATCATATGATCTTTATCACTCTCATTTTACAAATAAGGAAGCTGATTCCCCAAAAGTAATGTGGAAAGTGCTGTGATTTAAAAAATTCATAATCTTAGAGGTGATCCAGGTATGTGGAACCAAGCGTTCCAACACCAGGTGGCCCCCAACTGCCATGCTCCAGTGTCCTCTTAGCAGGTCCCTTTCTCCTCCCTTCTTCGCACCTGTCAGTGCTCTGCCTATATTCTGCCTCTAGGGAACCTGTCTCTTGCTCTAAGTTTGGGTCTTCTAACTGGCTGCTTTTAATTACTGCACATACATTGCTGCTGCCACTAAGTCCCTTCAGTCGTGTCTGACTCTGTGCAACCCCATAGACGGCAGCCCACCAGGCTGCCCCGTCCCTGGGATTCTCCAGGCAAGAACACTGCCTTAGGGATACCAAAGAGACAAGACTACAAGAATAATAAGGAAATGTCAGCACACCCTGAGGGAATGCCCCTGGAACTCTTCTAAGTGTAAAATCAAAGAACTTCAAAGCTCAGATTTTGTTACAGGCCCTTTGGCAGCTCAGAGCCTTCTTTTCTTACTTCTTAGTGCTAAACCATGTTCCAGATAAGGGAGGCTACGAGGTTTAGTTACCGCCAGTAAACTTTAAAACGTTTTCTGTTAACGTGGTTTCTTGGTTCCTGAAATCTCACATGTAAGTACTTGTCTAGCAAATCTTTTCTTCAATGCAAATGTGAACTATTTATCCCAAGTTGAATCATTATCAGTAGCAAATTCATAAATTTTGGATGAAGAAGGGTAATTGGGACAAAAATCCTAAACATGGTATCCTAAATTTAGATAACATTCTGAGAACTCAGAAAAAGGAATCACTGTATTAATGCATAACAGCTCCAGGTGTATATTTATTTATATAGATACGGACACATGCACACACACACATGCACACACATACACACACACACTTTCAACTCCCTAGTAAGAGCAGAACTAAATACACAGAGCAAACACGTCTTCTTACAGCATATTATTATGCAGTATAGCTCTTTCCTCTGTACCACATTAAGCCATCCTACTTCACCTGTGGCATTTGGTATGTCTAATACTTCAGATACCTCCTAATGATCTATCACACTGAATATTTGGAAACACCAATCATCTAGGCTTTTGCCATTTAACCCCATCTCAGCTAAGTCTTGACTGCATCTGACCAACGGGGAAGAACAGACCATCCACTGGTTTGATCTTGCAACATCATAACTACCTCCATCGTTTATTCAACAAATTCTTACTGAGGATCTACTCTGGGCCAGGCATTTTGCTAGGTTCTGGGTTCCTACCCAGCCAAAGGCTCTGCCCACTTATGTCTTTTCAGTCTTCAAGGGAGGCAACCATTCACCAAATGAGATAAATACAAAATCAAAGTACTAACAGTAAGGACATGGAGCTACAAGGCCAGTCTAGGAGATCAGGGAAGGAAGGCTTCCCTGAGGAAGCCTCAGGGAGCTAAGATCTGAAAAGGGAGGAGCTGACTCAGGACTGGGAAAAGTGCTCCAGGACAGGGAGCAGGCGGTGCCACAAGGGCCCTATGGCAGAGGTGGCATGCTGAGTCAGGAAATGAAGCCAGTCCTGCTGAGAATAAGGGTGTGTGAGATCAGAGATGGGCCCAGAGAGGCAGCCAGGGGCTAAACCAGGCAGGGACTCTGTGGGACATCTTAAGAATTACCAGATCTTTATCCAAATGGAAAGCATCTGAACATTTAAAAATTCAATTTAATTTCCTTTTCTACAGGAAAATTGCTACACTCAGATTTACATTTTTAACTGATGACTCTGGTCACACAATATGGAGAACCAACTGGAAGGGAGGAAGCAGGAGAAAGGGAGCAAGTTAGGAGGCTATTATGTTAGTTCAAATGAGAGATCACGGAGACCTGGACTCTATGGTAATAGACCAAAGCACCAGCCTCTGATACGGAACTGAAGACTAGGAGCTGTCAAGGGTAACTACTAGGCTCTGGTCCTGCCGCTTCATGAGCAGAGAACTCCTGAGTATGAGTAGGGCAAGGTGTAGGGAAAATCCTAAATTTGTTTTTCGATGCCTGAGTATGGATGAGTTCTGTAGAGAGGTGTGGCATCTAGGAGAGGTCATGGCTAGGAAAATAAACTCTGCGCTCATTCATGAAAGGCCAATAGTTGATCTAAAGGCATTAATGAGACTAGGGTGGGGGTGGAAGAGAGGAATTGAGAGAAGGCCTGGACCTGAGGATGTTGTCATATTAATGCTCAAGAAGCTGAGGAGCCATTAAAGAAAGGTTGGCAGGATTAAGAAAACAATCAGGAGGGTTTACCCATAAGCACAAATAACTAGACACTCAAATCCCAGAAACTCATTTTTTTCAGTATTCACAGTTTACAGATGGCTTCAATTACTCTGTAACTACACTGAGTTATTAAACTAATACTGTAAGGTTTACATTATATAAAATTGGTCAACATTATTAACCACTGCTTGCTAAATACCAATTACTGGTATTTAGGAGTAATATACCAAGCAATACAACATACCAAGCAATACACCCAAACTCGTAAGAAACAGTTCCTGCCTTCAAAACTTTCCTTAAGCTACATTATGATTAAAATCACATCACATTAAGTCATGAGTTAGTGTGTCTTCTAATACACTTATTTAAAAATTAATTCATCCTAACACTTTGGGAAAATTAATTCATCCTAATGCTCATCCTGACGTTCTTAGAAAAGACCCTGATGCTGGGAAAGATTGAAGGCAGAAGAAGAAGGGAATGACAGAGGATGAGATGGTCGGATGGCATCACTGACTCATGGACATGAGTTTGAGCAAGTTCTGGGAGATGGTTAAGGACAGGGAAGGCTGGTGTGCTGCAGTCCATGGGGTCACATAGAGTGGGACACGACTGAACAACACTCACGACTGAACCACTCACATGCATCTGATATTCATGGGTGCCAGACACTAGTCTAGGTGATGGGCAATGGCATTAAGAATAAGACAGAGCTCCTTGTCTGCTAGCAACTGATATTTAGTATTCAGAATGCTATAAGACCAGTTTGAGGATTATTTGATGCTGTATCAGTTGAATGATTATTTAGGCCATAAAGGAAGGCAATAATCCCTACTACTTATCAAGAGTACAACCTCTACATCCCCCCAACCCTGATATCTACCTTCTTCTGACTCCACATACACTCATCATCATGCTTACTGTGACACGCAGTCAACACGCTAACCACAGCACTGTGTAAGCTCCAGGCACCTGCTTCAGCCTTAGAGAGGGCTGACGCTCTCATCACTAATTCCCAGGTGACAGACTGCATTTTCAGAAAGACACGCTTGGTGGGTCTTAAGAACTTAACAGCTCTTGGCTCTCTATAACATCTCAATCTATTAACCAAACTGACCAGACTGGTTATTTCAAAGGATTCTATTGCTAATAGTACAGAACTCCTTTCCTTTCCATACCAAACATACCTAAACCAACCCATAGGCCAGAGTAAATGAGACAAGGATATCTTCTTGATTATCTTATAGCCTAGAGCATACTTTCTATGTTCCCCAATGTTATTTCTCTAACTAGCAGAGTTGCTTTTACTAATAATAAAGCCTGAATTATAAAACCAATGTTGGCAGATCCTCAGTTTTTTGCCCCTATACCCGCTACTTAATTTTCTCTTTAAGAAAGAAAGAAAGAAAGAAAGAAAGAAAGAAAGAAATCACATCTGAACTTGCAGTTCCATACTCACACCTTGTAAGAGTATAGGCAGAAATAGTTTGAAAGTAATCTGTACCTAAATTTGCCATTGCTGTGGAAATGGAAAAGCTTCAGTATGTATCTGTCCTAAGAAAGGGAAAGAGACCAAAGGGAAAGAGCAAAAACTAGCAGACCAAAGGTACAGGCAGAAAGCAGAACAAAGCTTCCACCTTTAACTACTGTCCTGAAAGGTCAATTATTCCTCAGAAAGCTAAGGAAGCACTACTGTCTTCACTGCAGAGATACAGTGTGAAATGCAGTGGGTGAGATTCAGAGCACTAATCCTTAATTTAGGTGCTCCTCTCTATTCCCCTGTCTCTCACAACACTTAACATGGTAGTGTGAAACCGCTTCATAATACAGTCTGCCAGCACAAACAGAGGCTGTGCATTGGTAACATTTTTCTCTGCCACCCAGAAAATCACCTTGCAGAGGTTCATAAAAGTTGGATGAATGAAATCTAAAATAAGTACAAACGGATAGGATCTGACTCTACTGGAACAGTTTCTATGTGTGATGATTAAAATGAATGTGTGATATTGTATTAGCTTCTTTATTTCCTTCTACTTATAAACTGCACAAATCAAGAAACCTAAGAAACACTCAACACTCATCAACCATTCTCCTTGACTAACACAATGAAATGATCTAAGTACAAATATCTGTCCTCCCTGCCTAACATGATGAGGTGATCTAAGCACAGTTTACTTGTATCACATGTATCAGGCCAGGTTACAAACACCATGCTTTGTGGACATGTCAGGAGACAAACGTATTGGCCATGGCACTGGGTAGAAACCTATCATTCTCACATTGACTCTTGAGGGACAACTTGCATTAATCTGGTCATTAATTTGTAAAAGAAAGTGGAGACAGCAGAGAGGGATGGAAAGAAATGGACTGTGCAGTGAGACCGTCATGGACTGGAATCCTAGCCTGTTTTCCAGTCGTGTGATCACTGGGCTTTAGCATCACACATGAGTTTCCACCTCTTGAAAACAGAAAATTACAACACACTGGAAGGCTGCAGACATGATGAAATGAGCTAATATATAACTTGCCTGACACACAGAAGGCAAGAAAGGTGACTATATAAAAGTACTTCTACTTGATCAATGAACATGTTTATTAACCACAGCAAAAATCCTCTTATTTTCTTGCAAGAACACTCTATTAGCAGTTAGCTTTGAAGTGAGGATTTATAAATGAACATTTACTTCAATTCTATTTCTGATTATTTCTTTTGCGTTTCAAAATGTTCTTAAATTATTTCTTAAAAACAACTTGGGTTGATTCTTAATAGTGCATATTTCCTCACATTAATCTTTTTTACCCATTTACATTTTAAAGTAACTCTAATTTTCAGCTTAGATTATAAAAAGCGGCCAGGACTGAAGAAAACAACCAAGTCTAAGGAATATACCTGGCACATCTGATATAGCAAGGCATTTCAAGGTTAGAAGTGCAAAATACTGCAGCTCCTAAGGAGCCTCTGGAGACTGATGCTTCTCCATGCCACATTCTCCTATTGCCTTCCTCAAAGAAGAACCCTCAACCCAAGAAAACTGGATACAAAATGCAAAAGTTGTGCCTTCTTACTCAGAGAACTTCTGAATGCCCCATGTTTTCCCTCAGGGGAATCCATTCCCTATTAACTGCCCCAGCCACTCCAGCATTTCTTCGGAATGCTCCCAGCAACTGTCAAGGGCTGATCAGCAGACAGCCTAGGCAAGCTGTAGCTGGTTCTTTCGCTCTTGTTGAAAGCAAAGAACGCTCCTTTCATTCCATATTTTGAAATCTTCCAAGTCAGTAAGTCAGCAACCATTTCTAAAATGTGCAGACATATGCTTGAGGTAGTATAGGAGATGTGAAAAAGAATATCAATGAACAGAACTACTTCCTGTGGTTTTCTTTTTGTATCTAGCAAAATGGAGTTATTATAGCATATTGGAAATAATGTATTAAGGAATGTTGGTAAACCAGTCACTCATGCCAGAATCAGATATGAAAAGAAAACTAAAGTTGGTAACAATTCTAATTCTAATATTTCCCTTTCAGAATTATATTTAATAATCTTTGAAGAATGCATTCATTTTCTTACCTGATTCAAAATAAAACTTGGAGACAATTCCTAACTACAAAGCTTACAAATTCATGTAAGACTAACTTATGTACCTACTTAAAACTTGGAGACAATTCCTAACTACAAAACTTACAAATTCATGTAAGACTAACTTATGTACCTACTTCTGTCATTTTATAAAATCACCAATTTTTTAAAAAAACTTATTTGGGGGCAATAATTTTCCTACACCTCCGTTAGTAAAGTCGCTGAATTATATTTTTGGTCCAGAAGCTTCTAAAAGGAAGTGAAAGCTGAGGGCTATATGAGGATATAAAAGCAGCCTATGAAACAGCTTCAGTTTCAAGGAAAAACTAACATTAACAAGTACAGCATATCTTGTTCTTTCATGGGGCCAGCAAATTGATAGTTAGGTTTTTTTTTTTTTTAAGTTACAAAAATAGGATGGAGTAATTATATCTACCAAACTCACAATAGCCTGTTCAATGGAGAGTAACACTGTAATTTCTCTTCAAAGACAGTAAATAGGAAGAAAAAGCCCCTAATTCTGTATTAGAAGGAAAAATCCCAAACCCTTGGGCGCCACTTACAGGCAAAAAACTTTCACTGATTTCAGTTACGACCTGAAAAAGAGGGGTGGACTTAAAATCTATTTTTAATATCAGTATTATTTATATTATTTACACTACAAAACTGTATTTTCCACAATTTCAATTTCTACACCCAAAGATCAAAAACTGGAGGAATTATGAAATTTAAAAACTTTAGGAATTCTCTTCAAAAAAAATACGACAGGTCTTAACAGATGGGTGTCCAGATGTACAGTACTACTGAAACATAAAAATATTCCAAAATATTAGATGATCCTTCTAAAGTATGAATGTAACTATTATCCAAAAAGTAAAGTTCAATTGCGATTTTACTGCTTACAGTCAAAGTGCCTATACCAACAGACTCAAATGAATTTCAACCCCACGAACAAGGAAATATGGAAAAAACTCACTATTTCAAAAGTAGAGGAAATCAATATTTTACTATAAATGAAATGTTTATGTATAACATTTGAGATGAACAAACAGCATTCTGGCCAGTGAAATTCATTTTAAAAAATGATTTTGCCGATTAGTCTATTATTTCATATACTGTGTGATTATAGTCCACCCTTTCAAAAAAGGGGAGAGGGGGAGAGGGGAAAACTAGGTTATAAAATGCAAAAATTAAACATGGATTACTCACTCCCTGAATTCTATCTGCTTTCACTTTCGTCCTCTTATTTTGTGTGGAGACAACACTAAACATCTATACATTAATTTTACATATTCATAGCTCGTTAAGATGCCTAGAATGCTGAGGCTTGCTAAATTATTTACTGCATCCAAAAACTTGGTATCATGGGAATAAGACAAAATTCACCTCTCAAATTCAGGGTTTAATATCTTTAACTGGACCTCACTTGTAGTAACAATCGCCTACAACGAATCA
Organism: Madoqua kirkii; assembly: GCA_006408675.1. NCBI lineage: Eukaryota > Metazoa > Chordata > Mammalia > Artiodactyla > Bovidae > Madoqua > Madoqua kirkii. The sequence continues at coordinate 102,568 of SJYC01054183.1, forward strand.
TTCCAGTCAAGTTCTAATGAAATCTGCAAAGCAGCAGCAGTGTAGAGAAACACAACCCTTGTAAGACTGAGCTACATGTACAAGTGCACACAGAAAACCAGCAGTCACAAGTCTCTGTTCCTCTCAACACTGCCATGGCACACTGCTGACCACATTTTCAGGGTTTCCTCCCCTGCGAGGTGGGGAAAGAGAAGGGGCCAATTTCCAACTAGCAATCAACAAACTGCGGTTTTAAACAAATAATCAAGTTGCCCCTAAAAGTGCCAATCACTAGATAGTTAACGAAAGCCAATGATTCCTACTGTCAAATTCGTTTCACAAGGGAAACCAATACAAGGCAGTCTCTAAAACATTCAGAATAAAGGTCAGGAAGCCCTACAGGGAAACGGGTGACTATCACAACATTTCCAGCAACTCAAAATACCCCTCAAACCTGTGCTCTGCACACACTAGTTAGATTTTAAAACAAACAAAAACAAGGACTATGGCTGTCACATTTAAAAGCATTTCCTTAAACAAAAATTTCTAGTTGCCAAAAAAGAGCCAGGCCTGGAATGGCTGGCCTGAGTTACCTTGCACATACCATCACGCGCAGGCAGCCCAGGGCGCCGGAGCACACCGCACTGGGTCCCCTGGAATCCCGAGGCGGCCCGCGCAACTGCAGGGAGCAGGAAGCACCGCACCCGCGCCGCGGTCCCCAACCACTCCGGAGAGGCTGCGGGGAGTAGGCACTACCGCTTTGCAACTGAATGGCTGACACATCCGGTCCTGGCTCTTACACCACTCCGCCAAATGCAAACTTCAAAGGCCAAATTCAAACTCCAAACAGAAGTCACTCATGTCTCCGCGGTGCGGTCTGTATTCCCCAGAACACTAGGAGTCCCTTGGGGGACACGATTAGAAAACTCTCCGTCCTAACACCCAGCAAGCCCCCGAGAGCTTGTAGCCCGTCAGCCCGCACCGCTTTGACAGGCGTTACGGAGCCGTCCACCCGGAACCCCCTGCGGCCGCGCTCGGGGCGCGCCGCCTCCGTTCCGGCCCGGCCTCCGGTACCTGCCTAGAGGCTCTGCCTGTCACCGCCCGGGGGACCCCACCGCTTTCTGCGCCGCCGCCCTCCGGCCCCCCCAACCCGGTCTCGGGCACGGCTGCCCACCTACTTCGCCCACCTACACTGCCCGCCCGCAGGCTCAGGCCTCACCCCCGCGCCCCCCGGGACTCAGGTCCAGGGTCGCCGCCGCCGCCGCCGCCGCCGCCGCACTGCTGCTCGCCTCGTCCAGCCTGACCCGGAGGGCAGCGCCGGGGTCCCGTTCCGGGGCTCCTCAGAGAGCCCCGATTCCAGGAGCCCCACAAAGCCAGCCCGGCCCCCCACACCTTATCTCAACTGGTCCAAGCAGCGCGGCTCGCACGCCTGTCACATGTCTGCAAACAATAACAAACTCTCCAGCACGTCCCCGCCCCGGGCCCCCGTCTGGTCCCCCAGGCCAGGTCCGGGGCGCCGCCCGAAGCTGGAAGGGTCAAAGGGGGTGCCCGAGGGCTCGGGTCCCGGATAGCCGCGCGCAGCCTTGCTTTGCGGAGCCCCGGGACGCCCTGCGCGATGCCGGGGTTCATTCATTGCAATAGCCCGCCCGCCCCCCTAGTCCCCGCCGCTCCCCGGGCCGCGCTGCTCACCCGGCCGGGGTCGCCGCAGTCGGCTCGGCGGCAGGCGTCCGCTTCTCCCCCGGCTCGGTCCCCGCGGGGCTCTGGGCGCCGCTGTCCGGTGCGGCCGCCGGCTCGGCAGGGTGGGCGCCACCGCGGCTCGCGGCTCCGTGGGGCGGCGGCACCGCCACAGGCTGGAAACCGCTCCCGCCCGCCGCCGCGTCCAGGGGCTCCGGCGACGGGGAAGTGGAGGAGGACGGCGGCGAGGCGGCGAGGAAAAGCGGCGGCTCGGGCAGCTGGTCCAGCTCCACACTCCGCACTTTGCGCAGCTGCCGCCGCCTCCAGTCCGCCCGCTCACGGCCCCCACTGCCCGCCTCCCGCAGCAGCCCCGCGGCTGCCGCGGGCGCGCTGCTCGCCTTGAGGGCCCCTCTGCCGCCGCCCGCTTCGGGGCTAGCCGCCCCGGCGCCCGGGAATCCCGAGGACGAGGCGCGATTCCCCGCCGCCGCCGCCATTTTCTCTCGCGGGCTACATTCGCTCGGCCCCTGCGAGGGAGGGAGGGGGCGGGGAGAGTGCAGGGGGCGGGGGGCGGGCTCTGCGCCTCTAGCGTAGGGCAGGCTGCGCCAACTGCGTGAGCGCGGCCCTTCGGGCGCCCGGCCGGGACTGACGGACGGGTGGGCGCGCGGGGTTCAGCGAGGGGAGGACGGCGGGCCGCAGGTTTCCGTGGCGAGCGGGCTCTTAGCTCAGCCTGGCGCGCTGGCCGCCAAGGTAGCTGCCGAGGTGGCCGCTGCGGGGGCGCGCTGGGGTTCGCGCGCCTCACCCGCCGCGCCGCCAGGTAGTCCCGGGCTGCACCGGCGAGAGGAGGAGCCTCGGCGGCCGAGCTCCGCTTCCTCCCCGCCGCAATCTCGGCCCAGCTCGGCCGGCGCTCGCCCTAAGGGAGTTGCAATTCGAGCTTTGATGGACGGTGCGTTGAAGGAGTCGCACGCCAGAGGGTCTGCAGTCTGTCATTTGCATGCCCGTTGCAGTGGGCGTCGGGGAACCCGGGCGCAGACCGACCGACCCCCGCCCCCGCCTCCACTCCGCGCGGGACGCGCAGGTGGAGCCTGGGGCGGTCGCCTGCTGAAAAGCAAAAGAAACCCAAGGTTCAGCTGACGTGATGCCGCGGACCCAAAACACAAGTTTCTGTATAAAAAAAGCTTTCCCATCTTTTGCCCACCCCCAGATCGTGCTACAAATAAAACAGAAGTTTCTGGAATATCGTGTTCAAAACCTGAAATCATAGGTTTGGGACATCCTCCTCACCCACTGTTCCGCCCCCAGCTAGAGAGAGACCGAGAGGACCGGCAACGGTGTCGGGGGGTGGGGTGGGGTGGTTGAGGTGAATCGTTATAAATTTTTTTTTCCTCCGCTCTCTTTGGGAAAGGCAGATATGCAGGACCACAGCATGTTTGGGGAAGGAACCAGGAAGTGCTGGCTGCTGTCATCCTCCGCCGGGTTCTGACCCTCCCCGAGCCCGATGCCTCCGGCTGCACGTCCCTCTTCCCCGCAGGGTCGGGCTTTCAGTCGGGTTCCCTCCGCCCCCACCCCCGCGGAGCCCGAGCTACCCGGCGCGGCGTCACGAACCCTGCTAGTCCCTGAGGGCGTCTGGCGATAAGGTGCTTTGGAATGGAAAAAGCACCATTTACATGTTAATGATTTTAGACCTTTCTTCTGGCTTCCCTGTCGCGTTTACTTCTCCCCTCCCTTCTTTTCCTGCACCCGGTGTGTCAGAGCTGAGAAATCTCCCTCAAGCCCGGAACCGAGTCCCTAGATTTACTTTGTGAAACAGGAATTAAGGCGGGGGTAGGGTGGGGGAGTGTCGTGGAGGGAGAGAGCTGCTCGGGAAGAGAAAGGAGAGCGCTAACTTGTCAGTCTTCATATATTTAGACGAGAGTCTAAACTGTCTACAAAATAATTCCTTTGATTTCTTGGAAACAGATAAAATGAAAACCTCTTTCTTAGCTATAAATGGTAACTGAGGAGGATGGTGATATCCGAGCGATTTTTAAAGCGGATTCAGATTTCATATTAGCTCCGCGTTAACTGCTACGAAGTCTGCCATAAGCTAGTTTTAGTTACATCCAACGGTACAAATTTTGAAACTTTAGATAAATCTGTTAAAATTTGAAGTCTACAGTTAGGCTATGATTATACAGTCTTTTAATGGTAGCCAAGTGTATCATCCAAGCAAACAGTAGTTATTTCCTAGGTCTTCCCGGATTGTTACACCCACTAAAACCTACGTTGGGAAGGATAAACTTGTTTCTTTCTTATTTAGATTAGAAAAACCTTTAAATTTGCACACATGTACTTAGTTAACTGTAAATGAGAAAAGTAAGCAGATGCCTTCAGCTTTTCAAAATTGTTCCAATTTTGAAGTTTGGCCAGAGTAGCAAAACAGAACGGGATCCAGTAAAACATTTTCTTTAGCCTCGTCATTTGTGCACAGAGATGAAAACGGAACCAAGTGAGAAGAGCACAGTACTATCAACTAGCTCATCCATCACACCACCATGGCGAAACCTTAAGTGCTGGTATTTCACCTGGTTTTTGGTGCTTTGAGTCATTCCCTCCTTTAATCTTTTATGTATATATTCGAGTTGTCATTATGCACCTTGCCCTAACGAACTTATTTTTTAAGGAAGAATGATTAAGGATGTGCTTCACTGAAAAGGATGGTCTTCCTCCGTCTTATGTTGATATAAAATCTTTGAAGAAAATTTAACCTGTGGAATTGCTACCATAATTTTTCATCTTAAGCATAGTTAAAATTCTGTCTCTGCTTTGGTGCTGCTGGGTCCTGCTTTATATTACTGCGTAAAGGCATATGTCAAATTGCCTTAATTTGATTTCTTTAATGACATAAAGGAGACTTGTGACTCTTTCAAGTTTGCTTGTACACTGAAAATTCCAGTTCCTATTTCCAACCTCTTTATTTCTATTCTCTCTCAGACACAAATGTTGCAGTAATTTCATTTATGCTATGAGAACTTTGGCAAACTTTACGTCAATATTTTACAGATCACTGCTTCCACATAGTGCTTCTGGGAATCACCTAAGTCATACTTCAGTTCCTGAGTCTCAGTCATTTGGAGGATCCAGTTTAATAGCTGTACATTTCCTTCGTATGCATAAACATCACTGACTTAGAATAAACAGATTTAATAGGGACTGGTAGAAATATTGCAGTCTGTGTAGAATTCACCTGTATTTCTTAAATACCTATTATGCACACTCAAATTTTCTTTCGAGATATTGTTTGTTGTTTTTTATATTTACAAAAGTAAAACAATCCATTTGCAAATATTTTTATTAGTGGGTATTTATCAAGTTGACTCTGCTAGAATTTCAGATCCATCTGTGTGTGGGGTTTCACTCCTCTCTTTGTGAGATCTATGCCTTAGGTAGACATAAAGAGTAAGAAGATAATCTTGAGAATAGAGTAAAAGCTGGTATCCTATCCAAGTTATAAATATTATTATGGAATACTTACAGGAGAGTTGGGGTGAGAACTTGGTTTCTCTCCTCCTTCCAGACACCATGCTTTCAAGTGTTTCCAGATATCCTAAGCCGGGATAGTTGACCTTTTGCAAGTACACTGTAGGTGACATTATAGTAGAAAGCTTCTTCACCGGCCTCTACTTGCTGACTCATCTAGTAACAGATACCCATCACTCCTGGTGTGGTGTGCAGCAGGCAGAGGGAGCTGCACACTTCTGCTCCCACCAGGTGAGTTATGGACCCCAGCGAATCCACCATATTTGTTCCCAAGTCTGACTATAGCTGCTGTAACTGTCCTTATGGAATTTAATTATGTCCTATTAAACATGACTATGTAAGTGCAAAGCAAAAAGTTATTCCAATGGAAACTAAGTTAAAGTTAAATGCTTTCAAAGAATGAGTGAAAGCGAGACACTGAAAAGAGTCTCCGTTGAATCAGTTATGGATATGAGGATTGTGAAAGAGTAGAGAAAAAAGCATTCAAATCTATAAGAATTTGGTACACGTCTCTCAGTTTTCACTTTGCTTGAAAGAAAATAAGTGAAAACTGTAGACCATGAGAGGTGTGAGAAAGCCTCTGGATAGTAAACCCATACTCAAAAGACCAAGGCCCTCCACCCAAATACTGGTTAAAACCCCCAGACTATACAAGACAAAACCCTGTTGCTTATGTTTTAAGCTAAAGGGAAGTAGTTTATACTATATATACATGTAACATTCCTTTTTATTAACCAGCCATCTAAATATTATGCTTATATTTGCAAGTATTTAAAAACAGAAACTAAATTTTTGTAGTGAATAATGAAAGCCAGTTGAATCGGGATTTTATATATAAAAATACAACTGCAACTAATGAAATTTGATTTATCTCACAGTTAGCCAGGTTCTACTTACCTTTACAACTCTGAATGATTCTTTGAATTCTGTTGAACCCTGTTTGTTGTTCTTTTTTGGTGTATAAAGCAATATTTTTCTGTTTAAGTTTTATGGCTTAATCATTACTGTCATTTTTGCAAAAAAAAAAAAAAAAAAGTGAAGACTTCATACATTTCTCCAGTGTCCTCCTGTAACATTCAGTTTCTTTCTTTGAATCAGTGTCCTTGTTGGTTTTCTCTTCTTTGTGGTCCACTGGTCCAACTCTGCTAAATCCTATGCTGATAAGACCTTACACATGATCTAGGAAGTTTAGTATCACTTCCGGTGGTTTATCTTTTGCAACATTTGTGCCTTCATTTTGTAACTGATTTGCATTGTTTTGGAGTCAAAACTGCTAAAGAGATATATAAAAGTGATATCCACTAGAGCAGTGCCATCTGATAAAATGTAATGCAAGCTGCAAATTCAAGGCTCATATATAATTTTAAATTTCCTAGTAGCCACATTAGAAAAACTAAAAGGAAGCAAGTGAAATTGATTTCAATAATATAGTTTATACAGTATATCCAAAATATTACTTTTTAAGTATGCAATCAATATATAAAATATTACTAATGAGATTTTGTCATTATTTTTTAACTACATCTTTGAAATCCAGTGTGTTTTTTACTCTTCAGAACATATCAAACATTTGAGTCACATTTCACATGTTCAAAGGGCACATGTAGACAATGACCAGTGTTATCAGACAGCACAGCCCTAGAGCCATTACCTAAGACTTAGGAGTTTTATGGACCATTAAATGTCCGGTTAGGCCTCCAACTCTTTAGTGGTTCCATATTACAGAATATAGAGTGCAGATTCCAGATTTCTTTTTTCATTCGTTGTGTATAATTACAAATATCCAGATTTGTATGTTCAAGAAATAACGAACCACAATAGATATAAATTAGTAACATATAAGTTAGCATATTACTCTACCTCCAACAGCTAAGCTTTCAAATAAATTTCAGGCACCCTTGTCAGTTTCTTTCTTAACTACAGTTCTGACTCTGTCCCCTCTAGTCAAACTCTTTAGTGGTTCCACGTTACATAGAGTATAAAGTCCAAATTCATTCTTTCTTTCACTCATCAAATTTTAATGCATTTGCTCCTGTGTGCTGGGCACCACTCAAGGCCAAGGAATGAGATCAGCATAGACCTGCCACCTGCCTTCATCACACCCCCAGCCTACCACCGTTGACTGCTGGATTCTCAGCACAGTTCACCCTGTCTTGTACCTGGGCTCCCACCACAGATATCTGTTCCCCAGGTTGGGAGCAGGTCATGCTATCTTTTCCTCCACTCTTTAACCTATGAGCCTTCTTCTTCTGAAAACTCTACCTTAAATCCACACCACCCCCAAACTCTGGCCACCACCACCCCTGGGCCTGGCCCATTCTTTACCTTTGAAGGGGGAGGGTAAGTACACATGAAGGCCTCATAACAACATTTTAAATTAGTTGCATGTAAACCAACAGTGGATAAAATACATTTTAGGCTTCTACCTTGATATATATACTTTCATAAAGACAAAATGAACACTATGTAAAGTGTTTTTTTTATATGACTGGCGACAAAATATTAAAGACAATTATATTTATATCTGGTGTTCCATTGATGGGCTAACTGGATGAGGAATAAAATGAAGATATATCAAAATTTTAAATAAAAAATATTTAAAGTTGAATTTTAAATTAAAAAAAATTTAATTAAATGTAATCAAGTATTTTATTAGGATAAAACTATTTGTAATCCTAGCATTCAATATCCGTACAGTTGCCAATGTAAGGAATAGCAACATAATTCACATGATTTGTCTCTACCTACACAAATACAAATCTAGGTCATATACATTACTTAATATTGCAAAATTTTTCTTAGCATTTGTGTGTTACTGTTGTGAATACTGGCCCAATGAGTGAGCAGCCCAGGACCCATGAGATAGGTCAAAAAGAGAAGCAAGGACATGGACATTCAGACGCCTAGGATATGACATGTGTTTATTCAGGAATCCATTGCATTCCTGTTATCAGATGGATGGATTTGGCAAGTTAGCTTATTTTTCTCTTCTCTTATTGAATACATCTACTAGTAAGATTCTCCCCAACTACAAATTAATGTGATCTCCAACATGGGCAACAGTATAGCCACAGAGCTTCTTGACCTATCAAGACCAGGGGACAAGGCGTGTGAAGCAATGCATCTCTGGATCCTGAGAGGCATCAATCTCGAGAACAGAAGTTTAGGGTTATGCATCATGCTGAGCCAGCACTGCACCCCAGACCCAAGTGCCCAGGGCAGCTGTGTGTTCTTTAAAACATGTGTTCTCCAAATTTGTGACACATGGTGCACTTCTATCCTCCTGCCTAGGTCTGAAGGAAGTACTGCTAAGCACCTGCTAATAGGCAGGCCCCTTCCAGGTGCTGAGGGTAGAGAAAGTGAGAAGATGCCCTTTCCCTAGGAGAACTTCCAGAACCTGCCTTGCATAAGAGCCACTTGTTTCCATGGCAACATTTTTCCACAGGCCAATAAGACCCTAGAGGGAGGGGCCATCTCCTCTTCATCATCCTTGCCTCCCAGAGCCCCTAGCTCAGTGCTTTGCATGTAGTAGGTGCTCAAGTAACAGGGGTTGACTTAGGTTGCTGTGTGGTGTGCTGTGCTTAGTCATCCAGTCATGTCTGACTCTTTGTGACCCTATGGACTGTAGCTCACCAGGCTCCTCTGTCCATGGGATTCTTTAGGCAAGAATATTGGAGTGGGTTGCCATGCCCTACTCCAGGGGATCTTCCTAACCCAGGGATTGAACAAGGGTCTTCTGCATTGCAGGCAGATTCTTTACCAGCTGAGACAGGTAGCTACCAAACACAAGCTGTCTAAGACTCCTTAGGACATGAGCATCAATCACAACATTTGCTCCCCAATGAGGAAGTTCTCTTTCCTGAAAGTGATGAGTTCATTTGCAAATATATCTGTGCACTTTATTTAGAAGAAGGTGAGAATTAATTTCTGTATGCATTCTAATTAGCTCTTATTGGGAATAATTGAGGGGAGAAAGAGAGAAGGAGGGATGTAAGGAGAGAAGGGAAAAGGGGAGAGAGAACTGAGGAGTGGGACTCTGAAATACAGAAGAGAATGACAGAAAAGGAGCCATATCTGTAACACATGAAACAAATCTGAAAGTTTATAGGAAGAGAATCTTGGAAAGTTTCCAGGAGTATTGCAAGCAAACACTTTACCATCTGAGCCACCAGGGAATCTCCTCCAGGGAGCATAGGAAGTTAAAAATTATTAACAGTTATAAATTATTTATTGAGCATTTACTATATAGCAGTATGTGATAAGTACTTCATATATGTTAACTTTTAAAAAAACTTTTAATTTTGTATTGGAATGTAGCCAATTAAAAATGTTGTGATAATTTCAGGTGGACTGCAAAGGGACTCAGCCATACACATACATGTATCCATTCTCCCTCAAAGTACCCTCCCATTCAGGCTACCAGGTAACATTGAGCAGAGTTCTATGTGCTATACAATAGGTCCTTATTGGTTATCCATTTTAAATATAGCAGTGTGTACATGTTGATCCCAAACTCCCTAACTATCCCTTCCCCCATCCTTCCAAGAGGACATAGGTGGCCAAAAAGTGCATGAAAAGTTGCTGCTACTGCTGCTGCTGCTAAGTTGTTTCAGTCGTGTCCAACTCTATGTGACCCCATAACATCACTAATTATCAGAGAAATGCAAATCAAAACTGTAATGAGTTATCACTTCACATTGGTCAGAATGGCCATCATCAAAAAAAAATCTACAAACTGAATACTGGAGAGGTTATAGAGAAAAGAGAACCCTCCTAGACTGTTGGTTGGAATGTAAATTGGCCAAGTCACTATGGAGAACTGTATGGAGGTTCCTTAAAAAACTAAACATAGAGCTACCACATAACCCTGAAATCCCACTCCTGGGCATATATATGGAGAAAACCATAATTCAAAAAGATACTTGCACCCCAGTGTTCATTGCAGCACTGTTTACAATAGCCAAGACGTGGTAAATGGATAAAGAAGATATGGTACATGTGTACAGTGAAATATTCCTCAGTCATTGAAAAGAATGAAATAATGTCATTCTCAGCAACATGGATGGACCTACAGATTGTCATACTAGGTTAAATAAGTCAGAGAAGGAGAAATGTTGTATGACATCCTTTATATGTGGAATCTAAAAAGAATGGATACAAACAAACTTATTTACAAGATAAGTTAGGGAAGGGATAATTAGGGAGCTTGAGATTGACATGTACACACTAGTATATTTTAAATGATAACCAGCAAACTCCTACTGTATAGCACAGGGAATTCTGCTCAATGTTATGTGGCAGCCTGGACTGGGGGGAAGTTTGGGGGAGATTAAATGGATACATTTATATGTATGGCTGAGTCCCTTTACTATCCCTCTGAAACTATCATGATATTGATAATTGTCTATGTTGTTTAGTTACTAAGCCATATCCGACTTTTTTGTGACCCCATGGACTGTAACCTGCTAGGCTCTTCAGTCCATGGGATGTCTCAGGCTAAATATGGAATAGGTTGCCATTTCCTTCTCCAGGGAATCTTCCCAACCTAGGAATTGAACCCACATCTCCTACATTGGCAGGTGGATTCTTTACCACTGAGCTATCTGGGAAGCCTACTAATTGGCTATATTCCAATATAAAATAAAAAGGGGGAAAAAGAATTGCAACATGGAAACACTGATCCTAGCGATATAGTCAGCGCACACTGTGGACACAGCATGCTTGAGTGTTTTTGCAAAGTGAAAAAGAAACACAGCTCATGAGGTGAGGGAAACAGTCTTGATTTGGGGACTCAGTTTAGTACTGTCCTGCATTTGCTAAGAGGACACTTTCACTGACTTCCATCTCTAATTAAATTATAAAGAAAAATAATTTCCAAGATGAAAAAGTAAAAGTGTCAATGTAGTAATGGCTGTAAAACACAGGAAATGTCTGCAGAGAGCCCTCCCCGAACACATATTTATTGGCAATTGCAGGATGCATCTGTTGCTTCAGATGATTTAGTGGCGGAGTGTCTGCAGGACCAGCTGTAGGAGAAGATGGTAAGATATGGAAGCTTAAAAGGAAGCATTTACTCTCCTCAATTTGTCATCTACAAAATAAGTCATATCCTACCCTAGTCTGAGAGAGGAAAAGGTAAACTAAGAATGGCTTTTCTTTGAGAAGCACTCCTAATGTTGGGGGAAACCACAGAATATCTTCTTTATTACTAGAGTCATTTAAATGGGTGGGCAATGAACAAGAATTTAAGCAAACTCCGGGAGATAGTAAAGGACAGGGAAGCCTGACTTGCTGCAGTCCATGGGGTTGCAAAGCGTTGGACACGACTTAGTGACTGAACAGAAATTGTTGTTATAGCTCATCAGCATATATGAAAATACTGGAGTGCCAGCTCATTTTAAGATAAGAAAACACTGGGCCAGGCATAAGAAAACCTTGGAAATAAACACTTCCTCTTATTTTAAATCACTTGATATCTCGGAGCATCTCAAAGTTTTGCTTTTGAAAAGTCATCTCCTTTAGACAAGCTACTGACAAAGTCAGTTGAACTAATTCCAAGAAGATTTAGGTTTTTAAAATTTTTCAGACACTAAACTTTTCAGGGATGAAAATTATATGGGCATATCATTGGAAATCAAAATCTCCTGAAATATAAGGACATTTCTAAGCCAATTTTTAAATTGCTATCTTTTCCTAAAAGGACTTCTTTATCATCCTGAAACAGCTGACTGCATGTTGGGTGGTACTGAAGGTTCTGCACTGAAGGCTGAAGAGACTCAGGACTTTGCAAGAGTGTTGTATGCAACTGGAGTTCCTCACTGCGTGTCAGGCCCAAGCCCAGCTCTGCTGCTCACGTGGCAGTTACTGATTATTCTCTGGTCTGGCAGAAGAGAAAAAGCAGCTCCCAACCAGTCTGGCCTGTCCCAGATCCAAGCTGTTAATATCTTTAGAGGATGAGCATATGTTTGGAGTGGCCTCTTCTAACTCAGCTGATTTTTAGCCCCTTCACTTGTCTCTCTTTCTTCTTCCTTGGATGTTAATTTCATTTTATTTAAAGGGAAGTATTTCAGCATCTGTCATACATGTTCATATTCATCTAACAATAATGCCAGGTTAGGTGACCGCCAGGAGCCATCCCTGATGAGAGGATGACATAAACTTAAATCTGTTGGATTCTCTATGAAAAGCTCCAGTTGTTTTAACCCAGGGATTTGCTACCGGATTCATTGCCTCCCTTATTAATGTAGACAGAGGAGCCTGAAGCTGTCTGATGAGCTTCCTAGTTTCTCAAAGAAGGTTTCCTCCTTTTTTATTGACATTGTAATATTTCATATTCCTATTATTTTTGCCTGCATCTGTACTTTGCCAAAAATGAGTTGACTGTTTTTAAGGGAGGAGGAATACTAGATAATCCAGAGAACAAAATAAATATATAGAAGAAAATTATTGGTGGAAAGGCCAACATTAGGGACAAACTCATTCATGAGAATGAGTGATTTGGGATTTGATCCACCCAGCGCTTACTGAGATTTCCCTCATGCGTCAGGGTTTTCCATTCTGTCACCCTATTTAATTCTCACACAACTCTTTTTCGAGACCGATTTCTTCCTCCCATTTTATAGAGCCTCAGGGAAAATTTTTCATCCTGCCCCAAATCACTTGGTTGACAAATTGGCAGGATAGGCTACTAACCCGAAATTTGGTATTCTTCCCACTCTATATTACTGCTTCCAGGAAGAATAAAGGTATTCTTGTATAATGATCAGGCGGCACTTAATCAGTCAACCAATATTTATCGAGTGCTGATAAGGTACCAGGCACTTGAAGGTTTTTTGAGTATCCATACCGTGATCACTCACAGTCCTCGGCCAGTGCTATTGGGAGCAATAGTACAAGATGTCCCAGCAGTTCACTGGAGCTGGAAGTTTAGTTGGTGGCCAAAGTAATCAAATTTCTCGGAATGATGCTGAGTAACTCAAACAGGGACCATGCCTGCCACGTTCACCTCAGTATTAACCCTTCAACTCACAGAGGTAGCAGGTGACACCAGAGAATGTGGGACCAGAGCAGATTCTTATGCGTTCAGTGAGATCATTCAGCAGGCCCAGTAGGCATTCAAGATATTCAAATGCCGACATAATACTTTCAGTTTTGTGTTTTCTCAGTTTTGCACATTGATTCACACTCACCTTGTTCAGTGAAGTCTGTTTCAAAGTGCAGCTATTTCTTCTTCCTTTTCTTCTAAAGATGCGCGCATGGATGAGAAATAAAAAAAAAATCTAAAACAAAGGTGCCAAGAAAACACTTTGATTTATAACGTCCTCATAACTGAAGGAATGCTAATCAAAGTTTCTCTTTAAAATAAGTTTTGGGTTGACTCCAGTATGGAAAGTTCCAGCTGCAAAGAGTATAATCTCAGAGATTTGTAAATCCCAGATATTTTCCTTAATCTTTATCTTTGGCTCCAGTCTTCTGTTAGCATTCAGTGTGTGTGTGTGTGAGTGTGCTCAGTCGCTTCAGTCATGTCGTGTCCAGCTCTTTGCCACCCTGTGGACTGTAGCTTGCCAGGTCCTCTGTCCATGCAATTCTCCAGGCAAGAATGCTGAAGTGGGTTGCCATGCCGTCCTCCAGGGGATCTTCCCAACCCAGGACATTGAACTTGTGTCTCCTGTGGCTCATGCATTGCAGGTGGATTCTTTACCGCTGAGTCACTGGGGAAGGCCTAGCATTCAATAGGTTTGATACAAATCCCTTGGAATTGAACGAATGGAGTTGGTTAAAACTGAACAAAAGCGTTGTTTGGTCATCAGCCAACAATAGCGCATAAAAATATTGCTGTTCAAGTCTTAACTTAAGAAAAGTCTTTGGGTGAAAAGTCACTTCTCATTCCTGAAGTTCCATTTACCAAGTAATTAAAAATTTAATTGAACTCCAAAGGGCAGAATAGGCCTTTAGCATTTTGCACTTGAAGTATAATCAGCATCTAACTTGTTTAAATCTGTGGTAAATGAAGGGACATTATATGATAGCACATGATATACTTTTAAAAAATTATTTTTCCTTCTAATATTTATATGTCACTGAATTATAAATAATATCCTAAAATAGCCAGATGACCTGAAAACCCTGTCAGACCAGCCCAAGTCTGGTTTTTCTCAAGATGGTGGTAAATCAACATTGCTGTACTTGACAACCCACCATAAGAATCTGTGTGTAATTCTTTCTTTCCTACATGGCCCATCTACATCTTCTTTTCACTAGCACTCTACCCCTCTTAGAAAAGCTTGAAGGACTGATGACTTAATTTCAGGATAGGAGAGGAAGTGAAAAATAGCATTTGGTTTATTAGTGGAACAAGGGAAAGAACAATTCTTACCGTCACCAGATAGCAAGTTCCAGCAGTGAAGAGTGGGACTGGTAAATTTGGTAGGGGAAAAGGACGGGCCCCACTAGTGAGACATCTGGTGGTCAAGGCATACTCCTACCCTCAGCATCTTAACTAGCTCCACAGGTACCCACCAGGTCATGGCAGCAATACCAGCAATTTGGATCTACCAACAGCCTCACAGCAGAATTTAGAGTATTAATAGAAGAATGGCCCCTGTTTCGTTATAAGTGGAGAACTGTATCCTGAGTTAGAATTATATCCATTATTTTCTCCAAAATAGTATTACGCATGTTAGTTTGGTACTATAGGACTATTAACCTGGTACTGTATATTCAGAGTTACAACAGGTTTTCTATTATGAGGTTTTCTAAACTGCAGGTCATAACCAATTGAGTGCTTGCAAAATCATTTCATTGGGTTGTAACCATTTTGGAAAAAAAAGAAATATAATAGAAAATACCAGAGTAGATTGCCTGAGGTAAGTGCAATGTGAATCTTGGGGGAGTATGTGTGTGTATGGTCACACTGTAAAGTGCAAACGTGTATTCCTTTACTGTAGGTTACAGTAAAAAAGGGTTCAAGGTCATTGATTTGGGAATTGTAGGACCAAGCCAATGTTTATACCTTCCAGTTCTAGATGTTAAATCAGGCGCATGCAGCAAAAATCAGTTCATTGACAGTTAATTCACCATAAGCCCGTTCTGCTGCTTCTGCTGCTGCTGAGTCGCTTCAGTCGTGTCCGACTCTGTGCGACCCCATAGAGGGCAGCCCACCAGGCTCCGCCATCCGTGGGATTCTCTAGGCAAGAACACTGGAGTGGGTTGCCATTTCCTTTTCCAATGAATGAAAGTGAAAAGTGAAAATGAAATCGCTCATTCGTGTCCAGCTCTTAGCGACCCCATGGACTTAGCCTACCAGGCTCTTCCGTCCATGGGATTCTCCAGGCAAGAGTACTGGAGTGGGGTGCCACTGCCTTCTCCGATAAGCCAGTTCACCAAAAACCAATTCCACAAATGATTAATGTGCTGAGTCATCATTCATTGCCTTACTGGAGACTGCCCTCACTTTTCGGCTTCCTTGAAGCATTGCCATAACCCTATAGCTAGAGACGTGTTAGACTTGTTAAATGACCATCAGCTTCACAATTTAGATGCCTCTGTCCCCTTCTGCTCTTAGCCATGTGGACGGCTCTTGTGGTAACAGCTGCAGTGTTACCATAACCAGCTGCAGTGAGTTTCTTGACAAATCTTAGCAAATTTGTCATTTGATCATTTGGTAAATTGACTTAGAGCAAACTGACCTATGGCCTCCTCCAATCTTCTCTACTTAGGAAGTTCTCTTCCAGTCATTTATATTCGTAAGGACCTCTGCCCTGATGGCTTTTACACTCTCTCTGAACCACACTGCACACTATCATATGTTATGCTTTTCTCTAATCACCTCTACCATGCGATGGTGTTATACCATCTTGGTATAAACAGGTGGCACACACACAAACACACACTTTGGAGCAAGACTGTCCAAGTTTCAGCTTGACTCTGCAACTTAATACTAATGTAACCTTGGACAAATTACTTAATCTCCACGTGCATTGATTTCCTCATCTGTAAAATGAGAATAGTACCTTGTAGTATCAGTGAGAGGAATGAATGAGTTAAAATAGGAAAAGCACTTAAATAGTGTCTGGAACACAGAGAGTACTACCTAAGTGTTGGTTGTTATACTTCTATATGCAACAACATATATGAAGTATTTATAGGTAAAGTAATTTTAGAAATTATAGATTTGGATTTCTCTTTGGTTAACTGCTATCAACATTTAAAACTGGCTTTTATTCAACTAATATCATCAATAGACCATGGGTCATTTGTAGAGACTCTACTATTCCCTAGTAATGTGGAAGAGAGCATTGGAAAGAGGTATTGAGCAAAGGAGTTATAGAAAAGACTGTTATTAATGCATTCACTCACTCAGTTTCAGCTTGAGTTGTTCGACTGGAGTTATCAGAGATAGAGCAGTTTTCCTAAAGGTCTCAAGAGTTTAAAAAAACAATGCAAAGAGACGAGATCTGCTTTAAGAAGGAACTTTGAGGAAGAAGGAAGAACTGCTACCTTCACAGAAGGCTTTTGTTTGGAAGCATTGCCTCTGTCAATTTCAGCAAGAGGAGTTTTGGTGTTTACATCAACCCAAAGAAGAGAATGACAGGACACCTCCACAAAGAGGAAAAGACAGCTTTTATGTAAAATTATCACTAAGTCTGTTTCAAAATCAGCTATAAAAGGGATATGTAGATAAAAAATAAAATGCTATGAATAAAAAATATGCCACCTTAAAAAATAAAGAAATTGGAAAAGTCAAACATTTCAAAACAGTTTAGATAGCAATAGTAATTAAGACATTGTGGTATTGGCCTAAGGACAGGCATCTATATTAATAGAATGACCTGAGAATCCAGAAGTAAACCCTCACATTTAGGGTCAGCTGATGTTTGTTAGGGGCTTCCCAGGTGGCGCTAGTGGTAAAAAACCCACCTGCCAACACAGGAGGCAGAAAGTCCTAGGTTTGATCCCTGGGTCCAGAAGATCCCCTGGAGGAGGGCATGGCAAACTACTCCAGTATTCTTGCCTGGAGAATCCCATGGACAGAGGAGTCTGGTGGACCACAGTCTGTAGGGTTGCACAGAACTGGGCACGACTGAAGTGACTTAACACACTTATGTGATTTTTGACAAGAGTGTTAAGAAAATTAAATGGGGGAAAGAATAGTATTTTCAACCAATGACTCTGGGATGAGATAGTCATATGCAAATGAATGAAATGGAATTCCTACCTCATAGAATATATGAAAATTAACTCAAATTGAATCAAATGTAAGAGTTAAATTTATACAACTCTTGTGAGATAACATAGGGGTAAATCTTTGTGACCTTGTGTTTTATAATCATTTCTTAGGTGTGACACCAAAGGCACAAGAACCAAAAGAAAAAATAGATAATTTGGACTTCATCAAAATGCAAATCTTTTGTATTTCATAGGACATTATTAAGAAATTAAAAACTCAGCCCTGACAAATAGCTTGTATCTGCTGCTGCTAAGTCACTTCAGTCATGTCCAACTGTGTGCGACCCCATGGACCGCAGCCCACCAGGCTCCACCATTCCTGGGATTCTCCAAGCAAGAACAGTGGAGTGGGTTGCCATTTCCTTCTCCAATGCATGAAAGTGAAAAGTGAAAATGAAGTCGCTCAGTCGTGTCCAACCCTCAGCGACCCCATGGACTGCAGCCTTCCAGGCTCCGCCATCCATGGGCTTTTCCAGGCAAGAGTACTGGAGTGGGGTGCCATTGCCTTCTCCCAAGCTTGTATCTAGAGTATATAAAAAGAGTATATAAAAAGAATTCTTCTAACTCAGCAGTAAAAGACAGATAACCTGATTTCAAAAGGGACAAAGGATTGAAATACTCATTTCTCCAAGGAGGATATAAAAGTGGTCACTGAGCACATGAAAAGATGCCTAAGAATATTAACTATCAGGGAAATGCAAATCAGAAGCACACTGAAATACCAAATCTACTACAATGGTTGTAACAAAAAAGACAAATAAGTAGTGTTAGTGAGACTGAGGAGAGATTGCTGATGGGAATGTAAAATTGTGCAGCTACTTTGAAAAAGTTTGGTAGTTCCTCCCAATGCTAAATATAGACATTCCATATGATGCAGCAGTTCCATTCTTGGACTTCCACCCAGGAGAACTGAAAACATATGTTCACACAAAAACTTCCACATGAATGTTCATAGCAGCATTATTCATAATAGCCCAAAAGTTATCCATTCATTTGGAGTGGATAAAGCACATATAGTAAATTCATACAATGAAATATCATACAGCCATAAAAAGGAATGACGTATATACCTATTTGTGCTGCAATATGAATAAACCTTATGTTAAGTGAAAGACCTGAGACACAAAAGAAGATACATTGTATGATTTCTATGCTGTAAAATGTCCAGAAGAAGTAAATCCATCCAGACAGAAAGTAGACTCATGGTTGCTGAGGGCTGGGCAGAGAGGCGATGGGCAGGGTCTCCTCAGTAGGTACAGTTTCTTTACAGGAAAATAAAAATATACTGTGGTGACAGTTGCACAATTCTGTGAAGGTACTAAAAACCAATGATTTGTTCATTTTATTTTCTCTTATTTGGGGCTCTCATGACTTTTTAAAAATCATTTGCTGAGCATTTTCAAACAAAAGTTACAGTGAGAAAAATTAGACTGTTTCACAAAGTGGAAACATCTATTAATAGCTGATTTTAACTGGTACAGAGACAGCATAGTTGGGGAAAGAACTAGCAAACCTAATGCATCTCTGTTCAGACACTGTAACTTAGAACAGAATGAAAGGAGGCCTTGTTGCTAATCTTGCATCAATGCAAAGAAGATTAATCCATTTTAAATGGTTGAACTGTATGGTATGTGAACTATATCTCATTAAGGCTGAGACAGAGTTAGCATGCAGTTGAAACAATGCTACCTATTTTGTAAGAATACATGCAAATGTATCCATCCATATTAAGCACATCAAATGAGTCCCATTGGTGGAGCAGAAGTTTTCCCAGGAGGTGAGCAAGACACTCAGCATTTTGGTTTTCCAGCCTCAGCTTGTTTACTCCAATCTTTCCCCTGCTTACAACCTCAGTTCACAATCTTGAAGACAGGTAAATACCCAGACAGTTTGACCTACTTTGATCTTAACACTGGAGCAACTCTTGCCCAACGGGTCTGTGTGGCTGGCCTATCCTTCAGTGTTTCCTGGTTAAATAGTGAAATTTTCATATAGCAAATTTTGTTTTGCAATATTTCTTTCTTTTACAAAATCGTTATATTTATTTAGATTGGACCGCTGATCATGCATTGCCTCTGTCTGCTTTTGTGTTTTTTTGTCTTATGCAATTTATATTTTAATGTGTGTTAGTTTTTCAGTCACTTACTTAAGCCTTTTCTTCTTGACCAAATTATAAACCTCTAAGTGAAAAACTTTATGCCTTAAAATAATTCCACACAGTAACTGTTAAGATTCTTTTCGTATAACAAGGACTTAATAACATTGATTAATTAACAGATTGATTGGTGGTCTTGGATTTACTAAACCAATTTGGTCATCATTGTCATTCAGTAGCTAAGTCATGTCCGACTCTGTGAACTCATGGATCGCAACACACAAGGTCCCCTCTCCTTCAACTGAGTCAACGATGCTATCCAACTATCTCATTCTCTGCTACCCCTTTCTCCTCCTGCCCTCAATCTTTCCTAACACCACGGTCTTTTCCAATGAGTCAGTTCTTTGCATCAGGTGGCCAAAGTATTGGAGCTCCAGCTTTAGCATCAGTCCTTTCAATGAATATTTAGGGTTGATTTCCTTTAGGATTGACTGGTTTGATCTCCTTGCAGTCTAAGGGACTCTCAAGAGTCTTTTCCGACACCACAATTTGAAAGCATCTGTTCTTTGGCATTCAGCCTTCTTTATGGTCTTACTTTCACATCTATACATGACTACTGGAGAATCATACAAAAAAGAGGACTTTTTACAAAAATATCTCAGGGAGTTCTGTATATGTGTCTTTAAAAATCAAATTTTTAGTTTAATGGGAATTTTAATTCATATACTTTTTAATGTCTTCACATAACTTGGAAAGAAGTGACATGATTTGTAATGTAACAGCTGGACATTTCTCCAGTCACCTCATTGGATACTGTGCAGGATGTCAGAGATAGACAGTCTCTGCTCTCAACAAGCTTGCCAAAACAAGTTTATGAAAATATAAAGTAATACGCTGCTGCTGCTGCTAAATCGCTTTAGTCGTGTCTGACTCTGTGCGACCCCGTAGATGGCAGCCCACCGGGCTCTGCTGTCCCTGGGATCCTCCAGGCAAGGGTACTGGAGTGGGTTGCCATTTCCTTCTCCAATGGATGAAAGTGAAAGTGAAGTCACTGAGTTGTGTCCAACTCTCAGCAACTCCATGGACTGCAGCCCACCAGGCTCCTCCGTCCATGGGGTTTTCCAGGCAAGAGCACTGGAGTGGGGTGCCACAGCATTTGCTTAAAATTAATTAGCTCCATCTTCTGTTCCAATTAACCTTATTTTTGAAACTTAAAAAATATATTTCTACATGACTTTTATTTGCAAAAGTCTGTAGCACTGGCTGCAAAAGACATCTCAAGACAATCTTATTTCAGTAATTGCACTCTGTCAACCACAACAAAAGCAGTCTTGAAGCTGAAGAGTATAGCTTTTTTGAAGGTTCATGTGACATATGCAGAAGGTCGTAGGTCTAAACTGCACAGGTGTCTCACATTCTCATTTTGGGTCAGGGGATGTGAAGTGAAGTGTTAGTTGCTTAGTCGTGTCTGACTCTTTGAGACCTCATGGACTGCAGCCCACCAGGCTTTTCTGTCCCTGGAATTCTCCAGGCAAGAATATTGGAGTGGTTTGCCATTACCTTCTCCCATGTCAGAGGATGGGAGAAGGTAAATAAGCAGCTCAATGTTAGACTTCAGCCCTGTGGTACTTAATCATTTAACTGCTTGAAAGTGAAAGTGAAGTTGTTCAGTCTTGTCCGACTCTTTGCGATCCCATGGACTGTAGCCTACCAGGCTCCTTTGTCTGTGGAATTTTCCAGGCAAGAGTACCAGAGTGGGTTGCCATTTCCTTCTCCCAGGGATCAAACCCGGGTCTCCTGCATTGCAGGAGCCACCTGGCTAACTACTTGAGTGTTTGCTTTTTCAATCTAGAATCTGATTCCTGAAACCAGTGTGAAAACTTAGAACCTCTAGTAGCTTTTTCTAGTCACTTCTAAGTTTTAAAATAATGGGTTGCTTTAAAGAACCCTTTAACTTAGCTGAGACAGAGTGCAACTGCCCCACAGATTATGATGTGTTCAGAGTACCAGCAGAGCAAAAGTATTCTTTCTGTATAAATAAACAAGTTAACTTTGACACGCGCTGTGCTGTGCTTAGCTGCCTAGGAGCGTCTGCTTCTTTGCGACCTTGTGTACTGTAGCCTGCCACACTCCTCTGTCCATGGGGATTCTCCAGGCAAGAATACTGGAGTGGGTTGCCATGCCCTCCCCCAAAAGATCTTCCCAACCCAGGTCTCCTGCATTGCGGGAGGATTCTTTACCTACGACTGAGCCACCAGGGAAACCTAAGAATAGTGGAGTGGGTAGCCTATCCCTTCTCCAGGGGATCTTCCCAACCTGGGAATTGAACTGGGATCTCCTGCATTTGCAGGTGGTTTCTTTACCAGCTGAGCTACCCGGGAAGCCCAACTTTGACATAGTTTTCCAGAATTTCACACTCAAAAACGTAGAAAGGAACTTTTAATTTTAGCATGCATGAAAGTTTTGTGTCAAAGTAGAAATTTGAATTATCGACGAGGTAAAAGGACTCCATAATCTTTTCAATGTTTGTGGTGTCCAAAGGGCCCTGACTCTAAGGAGCCATACACTATGTATACAAAATCAAGTGCCAATTCTCTAACTCCCCTCACATAAAATGGATAATCTAATTATTGCAGGTGAAATTGAGATAACATTTTAGAAGCTGGGCATAAGAAAACTTTCTCTTACCAGAAGGAAACCAACTGAACTTAAGGTCCATAGGTACCTCAAAGCTGAAAGTCAGTTATCATATTTCAGATATCTAAGAATCCAAGTAAGTCCCCCAAATCCTCTAAAAAAGCCCCCAAGCACTAGACAGTCGTTTCTGGCTTCATTCAGGTGGTGCATTCTGGATGAGTTCTTTGGGATAAATTATGTTTTTCTTTCTTTACAGCCTTCAAGTCCATTTCCACACCACATAAAGATGCAGAAAATTCTCTTCTCTGATATTTACCCTATTCTAAAAACAACTAAAGAGATTTTAGTTGTATATGTATTTTTCTTTCCTTCAAAATGTATAGATTTTGACATCATAGTGACAATTTACAACTGTGAAGTTACTTTTCTATTATTAGTTTTCAAATTTTTTATTTATTTATTTTTAATTGAAGGGTAGTTGCTTTACAGAATTTTGTTGTTTTCTGTCAAACCTCAACGTGAATAAGCTATAGATTTACCCACGTATTATTAGTTTTTAAGGAATGAGTTTCTCATATATAATTAAAGAGATGTAAATATAGCTGATGACTTCACTTAGAAAAAATTTCAGGAACGCATATAAGTTAAGCTTTTATAAAGCTTCGTTTTGTTTCTTCAATTATTAAACCAAATAAAATCATAAAAGTCGGTGGCAATTGTAAAGCATTAGATAATCACCAACCAGTTTTAATACGTGCTGATATTTCACTTCTCTTGCTTCAAATATTTTTTGAAGAAATAAAATTATATGACAGATAAAGATGAAAGCTTTCTTTTTTAATTGCCTTTCCTGAACCCCAAATCTCTATCCTGAAGTTATTTCATATTTTTATGTTCTTGCTATGTGTGTTTGCATCCATAAACAAGATACAATATTGTTTCATGGTTTGTAAAAATTTTTATAAATCTCTCTTGGCATGTTTTTTTTGAGATTTAATCACTTTGATATGTGCAGAGCTATCTTATGTATTTTAAGACTCTATGGTGTTCCATAGTGTAAATATTCTTCAATTTTATTTTAATCTGTTGTCCCCTCATTGAACATTTAGATTACTTCCAATTTTCCCTTGTTAAAGGATGCTACCTGGAATATCGTTGTATAGCTTTTCAGTGAATATGTGAAAAAGAAAAAGTTTGGACTTGCAAAGTAAATAATCCATCCAGCTTTGTTACTTAAGGTCAGCTGGAGTGAAGACAGGCAGCAGAGAGGGTGAATCTGCACTTCTTGGGACAGTTTAATAGGCTAGCTCCATCCAGGAGAGCTAATGGAGCCCATGGAAGTCAAATAAATCAACTCTCTAATTAAAAACTCACTTAAGGAGTGAGAAGAAAGGCAGTGTTACTACAGAGACAATTACTACAGAACAATATGGTGGGAGATTTCCACCATATATTTAAGTCTTCATTTTTATCTGCAATAGATGTTTCTAATTTCCCCTATTTTAGACTTTTTTTCTGGTGAAATTAACATTTTTCCAGGAGCTATCATCTTAAAGAAGCCCATAGAATCTCTTAGGATTTAAAAGAGTCTCAACAGACTCTTGAGAGTCCCTTGGACTGCAAAGAGATCCAACCAGTTTATTCTGAATATCAACCCTGGGATTTCTTTGGAAGGAATGATGCTAAAGCTGAAACTCCAGTACTTTGGCCACCTCATGAGAAAAGATGACTCATTGGAAAAGACTCTGATGCTGGGAGGGATTGGGGGCAGGAGGAGAAGGGGACTACAGAGGATGAGATGGCTGGATGGCATCACGAACTTGATGGACGCGAGTCTGAGTGAACTCTGAGAGTTGGTGATGGACAGGGAGGCCTGGTGTGCTGCAATTCATGGGGGGTCGAAAAGAGTCGGACACGACTGAGCAACTGAACTGAACTGAACTTTTCAAAAGTAATCAATGCTCATTTTCCCATTCCTAGTTTTGGTCTGGGCTTTGTTCTTTCTGATTAAAAAGTTTGACTATTTTTTAGTCTTTTCAAAGAACTTTCAAAGAACTAGAGCTTGGTTTTATTGATATTCTCTTTGGTTTTCTGTTATTGATGTTTGTTCTTACCAAATTATTTCCTTCTGTCTACTATCTTTGGGATTATTCTGTGGTTGTTTTCCTGATTTCTTGAATTGAAAACTAATTCATTAATGTTCAAATTTTCCTCAATATATGTTTTTGAGTTTATGTATTTGTGTGGATTACAACAAACTATGGAAAATTCTTAAAGAGATGGGAATACCA